>VXBR01004196.1:367734-471286 GCA_013400215.1 Cisticola juncidis | reverse complement strand
AAAAAAAAAAAAAGAATTTTTAACTCACACAGATGCTTTTCAAGAAATAGGTGATAACAGGTATTGGCCCACTCCTGCCCAAAAAGACAATTACAGATCCTATGATAGAAGGATCAAATGTATTCACAAGTCACTGAAATATCTACAGTCTGTCAAAGCTACCATGAAGAGAAAGCTCTGCCTCAGAAGGATATCAACTCTGGAACAGCTTAAAAAAAATGGGTTTGGAGCTGATATGTTAGGCCAAAATACCAAAACTTACTTAACACCTCATCTAAAAAGCAGTTTGCCCAGTGTGGACTGAAGCAATCAGGCCCAGAAGAGACAAACCACTTCCATGAAAGAGGGAGGGTAACAGCCAGCAAAAAAAAAGGCCACTAGGAGGGAAAATCAGTGAGAAAGTGAAACCTTTTTGAAGGTGAACTCAAGAACAGGTATTTGTTGAAATAAAGTAACTTTACAAACCATCCTTGTTCTATGTGCAATAGAAGGAAAATACACCATTTCTGTGGGAGAAATACAGGGAGCAGAAGCAGGAGGGGACAAACTTAACTTATACATAAAACCCCCAAAATAATTTCTAAAAAGTTAGCTGGAATGGAGATTCAACTGACTAACTGATAAATTATCAGTCATCTTTTCAATGAGAGGCTGCAGGGAGAGGGAGGAAAAGCCCTCAACTAACATTGTGTATTTCAAAAAGCCAAGAAAAAAAAAAATCAAGACATTTAAATCTTACGGTAAAATGTGTTTCATTTTTGGCAACTATCCACACCCTCAAATTCTTCAACATGTAAGATTATACTTACATTTTAGAAACTGGCCTGTATTGAGTTTTTAATTGTCCTGATTCTTACCAAGTTAAAGCAGAGAGAGCTGCCTAACAATACCATGATCTTAATAAATAAATTATGTGAGAAATATTGCCTTTGTTATTTTCACACTGAAAAATACATTCCATACTGCAGAGATAATGAGAGTATAAAACATTAACACTACATTTTTCCATACTATTTTGCATAATTAACCATGCAGCTGTTCATTCATTCAGTCCCAACAACCAAATTAATTTGCAATCAGTTCACAGTGGATGCTCTGGAGCAGACTGCATGTACTGCAGAAGCAAGTGAAGCTGCTCACATTGCACACTCCACATCAGTGCACAAGTGCTCAGCTCTAAGAGGTGCAAAAAGGAGGACTGCAAAATGGTATTTTCAGAGATCAGCTGTGAAAAGCTGTGCCATAGGGAAAATATGGGTATTTTCAGGTGACTCTCATGGTGTGTCCGTGTTCTCTGATGGATTCCTGTCCTTCTCAGGCTCAAGCAAAAATCTTTAAGGATACAAATATTAAACATCCATAAACATTACAGCTCCTTCCTATTATTGTATTAATGCAGTATTATAGCCCCAGCACTGATGGGAATCCCACCATCAGTTCCTCAAATTACCTATATTTCCAAGAAACAAAAGACCAACTGAGGAAAGCAGAGCAATGGCAGGTTCTCAAAAAGGTCACATAATTGGCTGAAGTATAACCAGCAGCATCCCTAGTTGCTGAGTGGAATATCACATGTACCTTAGCACAAGTTCCCTGACACCATGACTTCACCCTTTTCAGATTTTTAAAAATATCCTATCCCAGTTTTCATGCCTCGTTCATTGTTATGAAAATGTGATGAACAATGAAAAGATCTGCTTTGATTGTGGTTGCTTCTGTATTTCATTTTGCAGAGTGGCAAAGGAAACACTGATATATATATATATATATATAAATACATAGAAAGACACACACACAGAGAGAGAGAGGATGTTATCTCCCCCAGGTTATGGGCCCTGCACCTCCCTTCTGTGCCAGCCTGCTGACAGTGGGAATTAATGGATGACAATCAGCAAATGACCTCCCATTACCAAAAAACCCGATGGCTCAACTATTTTCATATGCACTTAGTACAGAGGAATCATGCCACAATAAAAGCTCCAAGATTGCTGTTCTCAGCTTGCTCACATAGTGTGGATCATGGGCAAACCTTTCCTCTTGTATGCAGGGAGGGAGGGCAAAAGCAAATCACAAGCCCCGTGGATGACTAATGCATAGAAAGACAGCATTTCCTGTTTCTCACCTTAAACCTGTCTGCTGAGGCTGGCAAGAAAGAGCATAATTTCATGTGGGGAGGCTTATCAAATAAAATACCATGACAAAACTGACAAAACACCAGTGAAGCAATTTTCCTAAACATCCTATTGCTACCAGCCTGCATGGGTCTTGGGAAGGAAAGACCAATTCTGTTACCATCAGTCCTGGCCAAATAGAGTCTACTTAAAACAAGTAGATTTGTGGTTAATTCCCACAAAGTCTGCAGCACTAGCTAGAGCAATCAGAAATTCTATTACTTAGGCTCAGGTAACTCAAACAAGAGAAAAGGATTCTTAAGCCGTTTAAAATAAATGGTTATTCTTTCTCAATAAATTGACTTATTACATCTTGCAATGACTTAATTCATTTTCCAGAAGGAGGATCAAGGGAGGAAAAAAAAAATCAACCTGTAAAAAAGCAAAATTCTCATGCTCCAAGATGTATTTAACATGTTCAGCAGCCATGCTGCAATCAGCTTCAATAAGCACAAGTGTACTGCAAGAGCCCTTTCCTAACTACATAAATCACAGCTTTCTAACTGGATTGTAATTTGCATGCCTTACATTCTCTATGTGATCACAAGCTAGTGCAGAAAAACATTCAAAATCATCACCACTACGCCAAGTTGTTGAAGACATGGAAAAGTAGTGATGACACAGCGTTCTCATCTGTGACCAACAGATGTTCAGTAAAGAAATTTAGATAGGCTTGGTGGCTTTTACTTGCTGGTAGGATATATTTTTTTTCAGTTTGAACCTTCATATGTACTAAGACATCAAAACAATCTTTAAATTCTGTTATGGCAACACAGACATAGAAGCACCTGCTTTTTAAAAGACATCTCCTTCAGAGGAGTCTACAGCTCACAACTGGGAGAACAGTCCCAAATGTCCACAGCCAAATTTCACTCCTCTGTTGAATGGCCAAAAGCCACAGCCAAAGCCTGTGGCAGGATGAGTAACAGGGTGGTTACTGCCACCCCATCGTGCTGGGCAGTGGTCTCAGAAAGTCGAGGGTAGGTCAAGTGTCCATTAGAACACTGCAACATCGACACCTCTGTGCTCCTGAATCAATTCCACTGCCCATTGAAAACATCAATAATCACCTCTTCAATACCTTGCACGTTCCAAGGTTTGTCAAGAAATGTTTATTTAATTTCCCTTACCTTCTACATATTTTTCCTCCTGACATACATAATAAAACATTGCTGATCTGCTGAAACCCACTACATCCACTTTTTAACTATGGATTTACAGCACATTTTAGATGTCCAAAATAAATTTAAAATAAAGACTTTCCTGCACAATTCAATTCATAATGACACACTGTTGAGTATTAGCAAGACAATGCAAGTTGCAGCAAAGACAGTGAAAGTCTTTGTAATACTATTAGATGAATATGGAAATATGATCAAAGAAAGCATAAAAAAAATCTGTTATTCAGTAAGAGAAATAAAACTCTAATTGGAAAACTGCCTTTTCAATGCTACTGCCCAGAACCTTTGCTCAGTGGAAGAGGTGTAAATAAGGATATAATAGGAGCACAAAAGAGCTGCACAGGTATAATTGAGGACACTCTATTTTGATTGCAGAACTTGCATTACTCATGATGATGCATTAGCTAGAGAAAGCACAGCTAGACATTAGATCACAAGCTGAGTTCACTGAGCTAATAATTAGAAAGCCATTTCTTTTTCTTTTTTTAACTGGGAAGGAGAAAATTTGATATGAAAATCACAGACTCAATAACTCCATCCCTTGGGGCTATTTCTACAAAGTCACTTTTCAAAGCAGAGCCACAATATAAGGCCATCTGGAAGTGCAAGTTGTTGCAGAATACAGTTGCTCATTTATTAAGCAGTACTTAATACCAAAAAATTTCACTGGAGCATTGAACTGCATACTGGGGGGTTTTCTTTCCCTTTTTAAATTGATTTCAGGAAACAGCTGAAATGAGTTGCACCTACAAGTCCAAAGATTTTCGAAACAAATGTCCATATTCATTTTCACACATTCTGTGAGCCACCTGGAAATTATACTTTCCTGAGCAGTATGTTGTTCACTGTATCCACCTTAAAAGAATCTCTGGCTCTTTGTAGTCTGGATTTTGGCTGTAGTGTAGGCCTGCACTCTGTAAATGGCCAAAGCCCCCTGCAGTCACTGTGCCCCAATCACTCCTGATGGCCAGAGGGTTTGCACAAGTGAGTTTTGTCCTTGAATAGGTGGCTTGCTGGGGGTGCAGATGGAAAGAGCTGTGCCACCAGACAGGATATTCCTGACTCCTCAGGATTTGGCAAGCACAATGCTGTCTGTGAGGTTCTCCTGACTGTTCTCACCTCCACCTGCCCAGCCACTGATCTGGACTTTCAACCTCCCACAGCGCTTTTACTTTACTCCCCCTCAGGCTGCTTTTGGAGTAAGGAATCCTAGAAAGCTCAGCTGGGATATCAAAAAATATTTAAGGAGGTGGGGAAGTCTGTTTCTTCATTTAGTATGTTTTTACCAATAACAGGGGGCAAAACAACTCAAAACCTCTGAAAACAGGGCTACCTGTTTCAGCAGGCAAGGCTAAGAGGATCCAACAGTGCAGTTCACATAAAATCTCTTGTTTTGCTGTGGTGAAGCAGTAACAACGTGGTGATGCCATTGGGAACAATGGCAATTACACAGCAAGCCACTTTAGCATTACTGTATCATTACAGCTTGATAATATGCAATCAAAACTTTATTAGCAATCATCAGCAGCATCTATTATTCATTGCTTTGACAAAGCTAAGAAAGGGAAGGCTGCATGCTTTCCAATAACAGGGCTTTGAGCCACTCCAAGAACAGGGTTGGAAGGTAATTCCATGGTCATGTAGTGCTGAGTCACCACTGCACAACCTTCAGCAGTATCACCATCTCAGTTGTTCCATGTATAAAACTGAATAATAATAATCATCTGTGTTTCCAATATTATTAGGAATAATTAACTCAGATAAGTATTATCATTCATTTCATAGTGGTTACTAATTCAAAGTTAAACTATTTGACTGTAAAATTTAACACTTACATTTAAAGTTGCAGACATTCAACAGATGCAAGCAGGTACCTGAAGTTGTAAAATATGTGCACCTATATATTTGTGCACAAATGGGTCCATAAAGCATCTAAAAACACACACTCATCCTAAATGGTCAGTTGGTTTCAACTCCTTCATGCTGTAAATATGCTGGATAAATATGTATGGGAACTCTGACACAAAAAGCTCTAGTATGAAAAATACCTTCTACATATGCACAACTTGTGACAATAAATCTCATTTTTTCATTAAGCTAATGAGCTCCAACATCACAACCAACCTGTATTCCCAATATGTACCACAGTTCAGAAAGTCTTCAAGCGGACCTGAAAACAATCCTATGTTCCTCCTCAAAAAGTTATTTTAGTTTATATTCAAGAGGCAAACAGTGTTATCTCTATTTATTTCCCTACCTTATTTTGAGTAAAATAATTATACAATTTACACCTTGACAATTACTTAACGAGCAAATTAGGAAAGCATCAGAAATAGCTGACTAAAGAAGGACAGTCTGGTGGTTTTTTAACTGCATACTTCTATCAAGATTTTGCCTTCACCTCTTCAGTGTAACCAGACATTGCTGTTACGAGTAAAAACCTTTATAAGAATTGCATTACACAGCACTATTTTCCCTATTTATTCAACAATGGAAAACTCTAAGGTAATTCAAGTTCAGGTCTCCTAAGCCTGTAACCTGACTTATGTGGGCAGGCATAAGTTACCTACACAAACTGACAATGCTCTGCAGAGGTACAAAAATGTGTCACCAAGATCCACCCACAAATCTTCTTCACAAAGAGTCCCCTCACCTACGCATGCACCTCTGACTGGTGATTTTCACCACCATTTGCATCACTCTTAAAAGTCTGGCTGCAGCTCCAAGGTCACTCAGAACAAACAAGTATCACTACACCATCCTTCCTCATTCTTTGTTCCACTAAACAAGGGGAAAAATTCTTTTGAGTGATGGGAGAAAAGGAACGCGATGAAGTGGAAATATGTTTTAGAAGATGAAAGATACAGTTTCAAGGAAGAAAAACCTGATAAATACCAAGGTAGGTTAATATGTTCAAGCCAGAAAGAGAAATTGGGATATTAACATTAAAAAATTACCCTAGTCAGAACTGATCAGTTTATAAAGCTAGTTTATTTTCACTTAATGACTTAGACAATCGGATTTCTGATATTATTTAGCCAGGCAAGATAGGAAGAAAAAACATTGGGCCAATTCAAGAAATAACTGCAGAGGGTCTATTCCTAATAGAGCACAAAAACAGATTAATGGCATTTCTCTGCTAACAAAAAAAAAAAAGCCCTGTATCATTATTCACACCTGTTTTATAGCGTATTTGTTTGATACAAATAAGAAGAATGCAAAAGAGAATTTTAAAAAAGTTGAAAATATACACACTGTGCATTCTGGGCAGGCTGCCAATGCGAACACAACACCCAGTTCCATCAGCAAACATGGATGAAAACTGGTGAAGTTCCAATCATTTTACACAGGGAGAAACACAGAAGTCTCTTGACTTCTGCAAAGGGAGTTCAGCTTCATTCAGTTATTTGGTACAAAGAGTGAGCTACATCTCAACAGAGGGGGCACTATTTGATACTTTTGCAATAGTTGGTCGGATTTGCACTTTTCCTGATCCAAGCACTTTGTAACTCTTCCAGTTTGACAACTCTATGTCTGTTCTATGTCACAGTGGGCAGAGGTGGAGGAAGGAGGTGAGCCAGGCGTGGATCACCTAGGTGGTAACTCTGGCCCAAGCATTCACCTAAAGCACTCTCTTCCTTTCAGCTTTTAAGAAACCACAGAATAATAGAAAGGCTTGGGTTGGGTTGGAAGGGACCTTAATGACCATCTCGTTCCAACCCCACTGCCATGGGCAAGGAACCTTCCACTAGACCAGGTGACTCAGAACCCATCCAGCCTGTCTGGTCAGCAAGCCTCCATCCCCATCCCTGGCTCAGCAGGTTCTGGGCATCATCACTGCAAGGAGTGAGCTCCCAGGGGCTCTTGACAAAATGGACAGCCCAAGGCGCCCTGATGTGCAGACCCTGGCTGGGCTGTGCCTTGTGCAATTGCAAGACACACCCAAGGAGAGTCCCCAGGGCCCCATCCCTAAAGTGGAGCCATGGGCACCCGGAATAATCCCCAAGCCTGACACACTGAGAGCCCTGAGGACATCTGTGCCCAGCCCTTGGGACAGCACCAATGACCTATGCCAGCACCAAAGCATGTGGTACATCTGTTACTGGTAAGGAAAAAGGCACCATTTCCAGATGATGCACGCTAGTATCGATTTTATTTCAATGCAGTTCACACCAATTCTTTACACCAGCTGTCAGCAAGGTCTGGATGACCTTGTTTTAAGTGTTTATGTTCTCCAAAGAAAGAAACATTATCTGAAGCCTGGTTTATGTTTATTTTAAAAGACCAAAGAGTTTATTTTGAAGACTCCAACTGAAAATGCTTGAAAGACTATGATAGATGCCCTTAGGAATGGATTGGAAAACTTGAAATATATTGCACATGTTGTATGGGCCACTGACAAATAATAGGAAAGCAGTGTGTGCTGACGCAGTTGGGATTATCCAAACTGTCATTTGGTTGTCTTATTTGCACAAAATGTTGGACAAAATTAAAACAGAAACAAATGTGCAATAAATTTTAAATCCTGTAAAGTTTAAATAGTTACAAATGAACTGTAATAGCCCTAAAAAGGTCCATCTTGAGCCAATGCTAAGCAGTCTCCATTATTTACTCTCTTTTCTGAGTATCTCCTTCTTACAACCAGAAATTTCTAGAAATATCCTTATTCTGCATGGACCACTGGCTCTGGCCAGACTGAGCACTAGACAGACACTGTTATGACAACAAGTTATTTATTGCAGAAGCACTGTCACAAAGAAACCCCACATGGTTAAAACAATACCACCTCTTTCAAAATAAGTGACAAGGCTGTTTTGCAACATGTCCTGGGAACAGACTTTTCCCACTCCCTATCCCCTTACCCAGTCCTTTTCTGGGATTGTCTCTGTAAAGATCCTTACACTCACAGCTGAAGGTTGAGTCAAGCTGTTGGGACCACATGAAGGTTACAAGTACCTAGGCCACAAGGTTTTAGATAAACTATTTGCTTCTAGACTCAAAGCTTATGAGCTACATTTGAATTTCACATGACTGCTTAAATCTCATGTCATTTATTTCTACTGCTAGAGGTAACCAGCAAAACTAGCAGAGCAAATAGGGGTGCAGTATCACATTTATTGATAACAGTTAAATGCTTTTGCTTTTCAAATGTACACGATGGGTCTAGCAAAAATTTGTTGTGGAAAATTTATACAGACCTACACATGCACAAACAAACAAACAAAAAAAAAATAAAGCACAAAAAGACTCTTTAGCTAAAGACAACTAAGACCCAAGAAGATAACCAGTGTGACTAGTATAACATAGACTTACCTTAGCCCTGCTTTAGTGCTGATGTACACCTAAAAGTGCAATCTGTGCACACACAGGTAACAAGCACATTGGTATCTAAATTTACAAGTATTATGTTAATGAGAACCAGCTCAGAAACTTATTACCAGTTGTCATAAAACACGGTATAACCTACACTACTGGTATACTTCATCCAGACAATCCTAACTACTTCCAAAGCAGTAGTATTTTCTAACCTCAGCACAAGATTCAAGCAGCAAGAATTCCCAAAAGACACATCCCAACACAGTCAGCATTTCAAACATTTTAAGTAAATTTGGTACAGAATTTCTAGGAAAAGGAAAAACATGGCAACTTGCTAAGTGTCATCAAGAAGGTACTTCAATTCTCCATCATTATTTGTTTCTACTGTTAAAACTCATTACAAACTCTAATTTAACTACAGGAAATGCATTCAAGGAAGAGAAGGAGTAAGAGCTGATGACAATCTGAATAATCTTACTACAACAGCATCAGTTAGCAACCAACTCAACTCAGCAGCAGTTTCAAAAAGGAAGTGATAGATCTATTCCAAGAATGGCAGGAAGGAAGGTTATAGTAAAAGCAGAGAACTTACCTCCACAGAGAACTCTCCAGAACTTTCCCCATGTCAGTGTGATAATACTTGGTAAGGATCAGGATCACCTAAAAGAAAATGAGAATAAATAGATTTAAATATGTAAACTGATGTAAGAAACAGAAACGGACACGGGCAGCATGATTTTGGGAAACACAAAAGTAAGGCTGCTGAAAATCTGAACAGCATTTCATCTCATTTTTAACTCTTAAGAGTTTTGCTTTTAGCCTGGCTTTTTCATTTCTCTTTCTGGGAAGAGTGATTTCAGCACTTGAACTTTTCTGCAAACCTGCCTGTGAAAGATTGCCCATTCCACATCAGCAGTGGAGTTGGAATTGTCACAAATGCCACCAACCCACGACATTCCCCAAGCAATCTTTATGACTTTCTGATTAGGAAAAACCAATCTGGTTGCTAGTTTAAATTTAGGAGGCAACTCTGCAGATACAATTATTTTTTTAATCCGAAGTGTTAAACAATGGCAGTTAATTTTGATTATCCAGAAAAAAATCAGGAAAAAAATTATCTCTGGCCTTTCTTACAAGATCAGCAATGCAACTTTCCTAGCTATCACTTTTCATTTCTTGAAGAATCACTTTTTCCCCTTCATGAACCAGCTCTGTGCTCAGTAAATTACTTATCTACATCAGCAACAGCCAACAAAATACACAAGCCAATTTCATCCACAAAGCATCTTTCCCTGTGAAAAGGGTCATCAAGAAATACTTTCTATATGCTCAACATGTGACAAATTCACTGGTCACATAATGTAAATCCACAAGCAAGGTACCAAGCTCAACACTACGGTTTCTGTTTGGGTCTTTCACAGGTTTCTCTCATTTGCTCCAGTCCGTGTTAGTGGCTCTTTATCACTGTGAGCCTTGCTAGATAAAGGCACTCAGGAGACAGCAGATGTGGGTTCAGAGCAGCAGGGCAGGAGACCAGAAGACTCCCGCCCCTTGTTTATTATCTCTATAATATATCTGTAGCAAGGTGACCATGGATTGGAGGTTGGTTATCCCACCTCTCACCCACATTGGTCCAGGAGGCTGTCATTCAACCTCCCCTTCTCATGGAGAAAGAATTCATAACAAGGGCAGTGTTTACAAAACATGGTCCACTGTGAGAAGCTGCACATTTCTGCTTTAATATGAACATTCAGAAAACTAGGAAGGATCATGGCAACAGCTCTTAGAGCCCCATGCCCACAGCAGCCCCACGGAGGCAGAACAGGCTGGCTCCCTGCACAGCTGGAGTTTTCTTTAATGTGGAGTCACCAGCAGGCTCCAGCAGCTTGGAGCAAGCTGTTCTTCAACTGGCACTGCTCTGCTCCCGACCACCAGGTGACATCTCCAAACAGAAACTGTAGGCATTCCCCTTGATTATTCAGGTAATTAATATGCCCATGATACATTTATGCTGCACTCCTTTTATGCTGGAGCTTGTGAGAGAACAGAATTCCAGACTGAGGATGTTATCACATGGAAATAATGCAGGGTTTTACAGAACTGAGGTATAACACCAGCCTCACTCAGGTTAGCCAAACCTAATAAATTCACAACACATATTCCTGGATGTATATTGATATAAGCAAAAGTGGAAACAATCCGTAATTCACAAGTAGTATTATTCACTCCTATTCTCAAAAGAGTCACAATCTACCAGATCACTTTTTTTGAATTTGATTATCTATAAAAATAAAGGTTTGGCTTAACAAAAGAAAAAAAAAAATTGGTTATTACAAACTTCCAAAGCAAAGAGAAAGAACCATTTCCCAAAGGAGAGTGTATCTATGGATGAGATTCCTGGCTCCAGCCCAAGCACGTTCCACCAGGTCAGCTATTTATTGCATTGTCAGTGTATTAACTACAGCAGCTTTTTCTGCTGCTTACAATTAAGAAGAAAAAGAAAAAAAAAAATCACTACTAGGAGCATCTATTGGCTCCAATTATTAAGGAAAAGTTTCAGACTGTGCTTTTCCAAACAAGTATAATTCCTCTTAAGTCACAAAAACTGATCTGGAATAACTTTTTTAGGGAGCTACTAGAACGCATACTTGGTACATGAAAATAAAAAAAGAAATGCCTAAAAATGCAAGAGATTATACTTTGTTTCCTTCCATTTATGCAAGGATGGAGGCCGAATCCTGAACTTGGTAAGCCAACTTTCTTCCTCCCTATACATCCTAGAATTAGAAATTTTAAAATTCAGGTAATTTTTGGCAACATGTGTTGGAGCCATACTACCCACAGGCTAAACCTGATGTTCTGGTTTAATGAGAATGAAACAGATTAAAATGAATGAAACAGATTAAAATGCCACGGGATTAATGCTTTAAACTGAATCAGAGCACTGAAAAAAAAGCGTCAGTATTTTCCAATCTGACTGGTAAATTCATGTAAAAAACAAAATATCTTATTTTGCATTTTGAAACTAGAGAGAATGAGTTATTAGGAAAAATAAAGCCATAAGAAGCCATCTTTGAACTTTTGAACACCATTAGCAGATTCCTGTCACAACTTCACAAGTATGAAGCTGCTGAGGGGCTGACCATCATTCCAACCATGCCACTGGATTCCATCCCAGTATCTGAATAATGGAGGCCAGCTATTTAACACATTTTACAGCACAGTCCTTTACACCATGAGCATCTTTCCTGGACATCCTGCTAACCATAATGGTACTTTTTCTAAATTAATAGACAGATCCAAAGAACAGATGGAATTATTTCACAATGAAAGCATTAAGGTCTTCAGGATCTCTGGATTCTACTGTCATTTTTAAGAGCAGAAGCCTGTTCCACTGATTTCATTTTAATGAGACTCCATAATCTGAGCATTTTACAGGCTGGATTGGAGCCAGTGGTTCACACACATGGTTCTCCTAGTGAAAGTGCTTGGGTGGCCTGTGGCTGGGGAGGCACAGCAGCAACTGAGCAATGACCAAGGATATGATTCTTAACCAGCTCATACTACTGTCAGTCATGGACAGCTAAAATAAATTTAGCTTTTTTCTGTTATTATTTCACAGCTAAAATAAATTTAGGCAATAAAGGAAAATTAGATTCATCAGATTTTTTACTTTAAGGTGGATTTATAGGATTACCTAGAAATCTCCACTCCATCCAGACTTCCAGAGACTTGTGAAACCATTTTAAACCATTTAACCTTAAATTCACCCACAATTCTTTGAGTTCCTTCTCAGAGTATGACAATGGAGGTGACAACAGTTCTACTGTTGTGTGCTAGGGACCTATGAACACCTGATGGTGCTTCTGGACAAAAATAGTGAAAGGAAAAAAGAAAGGGAAAACTTTCAGCTTTTATCACGAAATTGGTACTGTATTACCTGCTTCTTTACCAAAGCCTTTGGTAAAGACCTCTCCATAAAGCCAGTGTTCCTCTCTATGTGCCACAGTATGGAAGATAAATGCCTTAGGATTCTAAGAATCAAATGCAAGGTGAATTAGAAATTAGTTTTTCATGGAAGAAACAACTAGCTCCAGTCAATTTCTCCGTGTTGAACCTTCAGAAATTTCTCTACCTCATCCTCCCCCCTCCTTTTTTGGGGGGGAGAGGGGCAGTGGGGTGTACAGATGGAATTTTGCTTCTCCCACGTCATTTTCCTGCCTCCATGACTTCACTCCTGCCTGTGTGAATTCTCACAGCAGTCACAGCTCAAAAATGTTCTCCTAACAAAGGAGTTGAAGCAGTTTCAATCCAAAATCCTTTCTGGATATAGACCTGTCTTCAGGGGTGCACTGAGGTTTCAGTGAATGACAGACCAGGAAAACAAATGGAAAATTCCACAAATATCACTACCTGTGAATAATGAAAGTTAGAATGATTTATGTTTATCCCCTTTCCTTTTCTGTTGCTCTCCTCTAAAAAGCTTTGCAGCAAAGCTGGGCTGAAAAGAACACAACTTCACTTTACGAGACACAATGTGCTTTTAATCATTTCCTAATAAAATTTTGGCTTTAAGAAGCCCATTTTAATCCTCTCTTTTCATCACCATGTCAGCAAGAGGGCTGAGAAAGGAAAAAGGAATGAATTCTAGACCAATCACTTTTCCTGGTGTTTATATTTTATGTTTTCGTGGAGGATTTTCTGAGATCCTTCTCTTTTTGATAAACATCAACGTTTGGAAAACTATTTTTTTCTTTCCCCATGTTCCCTCCATGATGCCTTCTTTCAGGGACCATTCTTAACAAGGATCTCTCTTTTTCCATCTACATGCAGATTCTTATAGATAAAGTTTTATTTGAACCCTGAATTTTCTGATTTCAGGTTTTGGTGGTTTTTTGGCATCTATTCAGAAGTTTCATAGCAAAAGTCTCATACTTTCAAAAGCACAGTTACAAGTATGATTGCAAGTTTTGTCTTCTCTCAAGCTTTTAGAAAGTGACAGCATGCTGTAAGTACTTCTGGGCAGCCAGAGCTACCAGGAAAATAAACTCCTCAGACAGATTCAAGTTTCTGCAAACTTTTTAGCATCTACTTAATTTAATTTATGTGAACAAACCCACTGAAATCCAAAGAAGTGTTTATGAGAGTCACTTGAACCAGCACTTAATTCACTGTGTGACTGGAACAAAAGCTGCTGTTTTGCTCAGGAACACAGCCTCACTCACCTTTTCAGCTTTTTAACTATTCCACTGTACACCACAACTATCTGAGGGAGATCAAGAGGTTCTAAGCACATCCTGTTAATTTTTCACTACCATCCCTTGTTATTCCAAAACTTTTTTGACGACTAATAATCAAAAAGCTCCCTAACAAATTATAGGCAACCACCTACTGCTCCAATCCCTCAAGCCATTTCCACTTTTGCAGCAGCAGGCTCTTCAATCATCGTGCTAAGAGCAATGTTAATTTTCACATTTCTTATTTAAAACAAAGATTCTTACAAGAAAAATACAGTTCAGGAAATTATTAATATGAAGGTACATTACTACAAAGCTATTACACAGACAGACTACCATACTGCTACTAATAGCTACATCACAATCTGATTATGCTGGGAAAACTAAACCAAAAAAAGAGCATTTAGCTTTACTCTATTGTAGTACTACTAAGAAAGGTAAAAAAGCAAATGTTTAAACCATTACTTAAGCTATTAAGAATTCACTGTATAAGCTTCTACTCCTCTCTGGTAATAAAGTTCATAAAAGCAATACATGATTTAATATGAAATACTTTAAAAAATTAGATTTCTATTTCTTCCAACTAAATTGTATTGGGAGATGAGAGGACTTACTGCATATGAAGTCACTGCTACACCAGTGCACTTGTCTTAAACATTAGTAATAATTCCATACAGTGAATTAATTCATAATTCAAAGTAAGACACAATAATGGCTCAATTCCTGTTCTCTAAGAGGTATTTCCATCCACGAGAGCTGAATAAGTGCATAGCCTTAAAAGCAGTGGTTGTGATTGCTTCCGGATTCCAAACCATTTTAAACATAGTACTTCACACATTGACCCTGAAAACATTCACACAGGAAAATAAATTTAAGGTATCAAATATATTTAATCCACTATCTAGCACAGAACAGGATTATGCTCTGTTAGCTCTGTACAAACACAGAGCAAAAAGAGAACCTACTGCCTTCAGGAGCTACAGTTCAAGCACAGGAACTCTTAAACTCCATCAGCATCAACCACTACCAACTCATGCCACATCTTCAATGCAAGCTCCTAGAAAATTATGTTCACATGATGCCACTCCATATATATGACACTGTATATGGATGGGTTTGGCTCCTCATCCCTGCCTTTTAATTCTAAATCCACTGACTGATTTCAATCATATTTAACAGAGAAGCAGACAGACACATGTCTGAAGCAGCCGTATCAGTTTATAACACAAGTCCTCAGCACAAAAGCACTTAGAAGAGCAATAAACAAAAAAAGCACAAAAAATACAAGAATGGGGAAGGCATATAAATAAAGATGCTTCCCAAATATATTCTCCTATCTTCAGTAATTTGCAATTCAGGCAGCTGGGCTGCTGCTGCAGTTGCTAGCAGCTGGCTGCTTGGATAGACACAGGTTTTTCCATGTGGCACTGCCTGACCCACCCACACAAGAACAGACTCTGTTGTTATGTAACTGTTTATGGTCAGTCCCCAAAAATCAAAGCAGATCCAGAACTGGCCAGCCAATCTGGACTGCTGCTACTTCAACAGATTCACATTTCTGCTCCTTTCTAGAACCATTAGATGCAGGTCCAAGGTTTCTGGGTGTGCTGAAAACGCAGAGCTTGCTCGAGCAAATGGGAGGGAACTCAGCCTGAAGGCCACAGAATTATTAGACTCAAATTTGCAGCTTTGGAAACTGTTTAACATTTTAACTATTTGTTCAATTAAACTTCCTGTTCTTTTTCAAACAGCCCCAAACAATGTCACCTCTGACACAAAAATCTCCAGTTTTCTATCACTGCCTTTTACTACATAACTGGAGCAAATTTTAGGTTTAAATATTTAACATAGCATTAGATAAGTTCTTAAAACCACATCTGCAAACATGCCAAGAGAATAAATTTCTAAAGCATGAAGCAAGAATATTTTTTTCCTGTCTCTCTAGGCTCCTAATTGTGATTCTTTTTTAAATACAGACCAGCTTTACTTATCTTCCCTACTAATGTATTCTAAATTGAATTAACAATCCTTCCTGCAGAACCAAACTTATTATGTGAATATTCTTTTACATTCCCATGAAAATTCAAGAGGAAGCAGAGCTAACACCGAAAGATGGCATATGTAAAACATCTTTAGTCTCTTCCAATTATTTCAGGAATCCAATATTATGGATAAGCTGTTTACCTCAACCATCACTATTATACAGCTATTCAATACCAGAAAAGAAAAATCAGGTTTTAAGTGCAGTTTGTATAATATTCCCAGTCTCTTATGTAGTGTTACTGCACAATAATAACATATAAAAATTGAACATGAGCTTCTAATCTGCATGACTGAATCCCCTTTCTTAAGGCCAGAGCTTTTTTTTTTAAAAAAAAAAACATTTACATATAAGAATAACTATGCTCTTTATTTCAAAAATAAAATTATTATGCAAGACATATGGAAATAGCTGTAAAGGAGGATACCACAAGCTGGGCAGAGCATTCCTTTGATGCAGGCTGTTGGCAGACATGTTCACATTGGTTACTCTCCCTCACAGCTGCTCTGTCTTCACCAGAACCACAGGATTAAGTATCATTGCACCAAATAACATCATATTTACCAGAGGTTTTATCAACTTCAAAGTAACATTTATTTATCTCTGAAATGGCTAATGGTGTTCAAATGGGACCTGTCTATCATAAAAAGGCTTTATAAAGACTGTACATGGAAGCAAGGACTCTGATGCTTCCTGAAGATCAAAGAACCACAGTGCTTAATATCCTTCTTTATGATTAAGGGCTGAAATTTATATTAACTGAACATTTTAGGTGCCTGAGTTTGTTCTGTATGAATGAGAAAGTTAAACATGGGAACATGGTCTACAGACTGGAACATGGGCACACTCCTACCTGAAAGGAATCCTGCCATGACAAACATGCTAAAGACCAAGGCAGTTCTATTACAGTGACAGAGTGGTGCTGATTAATATTTCAGTCACAAGACCAGAGACAAACCAAAGGCAGATGCAAAACTTGTTTCACACCTTTTGTGATGTAGAGCGTGTATGTTGCATTAATCACAATTTATGTGGTCAGGAATACTTTAACTCTGCTTATTCCAAAGTCAAAATCAGGCCTGGAAAATGACACAAAAAAGGGAGTAAAGAGGATAAAAAAAATAATAATAATAATAAAAATCAGGTTGCCTAGTACAACAGGAATAACCCAGAACAGGTCTGGGGCTGATACTGCAGGTGCTGTCTAAGACAAGTTCTCTAGTGCCCCAGCTCAGTCACCTTCCCAGTGAGGAGTGCCTGGGGGCCTCTCCAAACAAGGACCACACTCTGCAGTTTCACACAGGCACAGACAAACACCAAAATCACCCACTTTGCCTGGGTGGAAGTTGATCTCTCTAGGACTGCCTTTCCTTTTAACTGTTTCATCTCTTCTTAGCTTGCTAAAATAATTAATTTCAGAAGTACCAACACACTGCCCCTAGTGTAACATGAGAGGGGAACCGTTCCCCCTCAAGTGCCAAGCCTGCCTGCTCCCTGTGGCCCCATTCACAAATTTGGAACACCTCAAATGACATTAACAGAATCCAGCTACTGTAAAACACTGGGAATGAACCCCTTTGGGAAGAAGGATGAAAGCACATTTATCTTCAGCATTATTCCTGAAGCAGCAGAACTTCATATCTGTGCCAATGGAAAGGGCGTGAAGGAGCTGAGGGAACATCCAAGTGGGTTAGGAGACTATTAGAAAGGGCTTGGGAGCAGTTGGGAAAATTGGTCAGGGGCCAAATACGTCAAAGAAAACATTGGAAGCAACTGAGGGAGTGCTGGAAAGTTCTCTACATTCAGTCTGAAGCCAAACCAGGAGATTTCCAATCTGTGAGCACTGAGTTTTTGCCAGCTTTTTGTGTTCCTTCACCCAGCCTCTGCCCTAGGTGTCCATTACTTTAAGAGCCATGGAGACATAAAAAAGCTAAGTGGAATTATATAGCTTTAGCTGTGAAAAGGAACAGCTCTTTCACCAGGCAATGCCACATCATTTTGGATCCCTCTTGTCATACAGACACTCTGCTTCAGTTTAACCAGTATGGAGTATAATAACATAATCAGTCATCCTAGAGCCAGGCTTCAAATTAGCCTCGCATTCCAATCTTAAACCTCTAATACATTTTAAATGACCCTCAGATCAAATAGATACAAGCAGGAAGATTGTAGGCCCTGATAAATGAGATCTATATTTCTTTATTTTACTTCAGTAAAGACGTTGGTATTCAACAGATTCTTTAGAGACAGTTTTTGCATGTCAGCATTTAATCGGCTGTAGCTAGAGCTGCAAAGCAGTTTCAGTAACAAACCCTTAATGTGAAATTCCCCCTCTTAAAGATTGATGGTTGGTCTCTCTCCGTGATCACAGCTTGTTTTAGAAATATGCTAAGTACTTCGTTCTTCATGTTATGAGCACTACTCTTTTCTGTCTTCACAGATTTAAGGATAGGTACCACAGTTAAGCAGCATAAGTGGAAGGAAAATATTTTTCATTCATGCCTAGAATGAATTAAATTAATCTTCTGAATGAATCTTCTGAACAGTTATCTCTACACTTACACTTTCCCATGGCTCTCTTCTGTAGAAATGTGGTAACTTCAGTCTTCTTGCATCCCCCCTTAACATAATGTCTATTTTACTATTGAGAAATGGAGACAGATGGCTTATCACCCTGGTTTATCCCAACTCAAGGACAGGAAAAGAGAGAGATACCTCTAGAGATCAGCTTTGCCCATCTACATGTGAACAGTTCTTTGGAAATACTTTGTTTCCTAGTGATTTATCACACTGAGGACCTACACCTCCAGCTTGACCCTCTCAGAAAGACTGGATGAATCCCTGTCTAAACAAGCTGCAGGAGAAGCCCAGTCAGAGCAGAAAACATCGTATAAAGCAAGAACAAGCTGAGAAGCAGGACCAATGGACACATCTGAATTCCATATGCCTGACCCTGAGGATCTTCTTTCCTGATTCATGATGTTCATGTTCTGTCCATGACCCAATTCCCACATCTCCCAAAAGCTCTGAGTCCCAAGACCCTTTCCCTGTCACTGCTCCCCCAGCACATGGGAACACACCCCCACTGTGGAGCCAGCAAGTCTGCACTGGTTACACGTGTGTACCACCAATGTCCTGATGTGTAACTGTGCCAAAGAGGCAACAGCTTCAATATGGGAAAAATTCACTTTTTCCCCTTACCTCCCTTTCCACCAAGGAATAAAAGAAAAACTAAGGAAAGAGTTGAAGAAATTTTGTATAATTATATATATCACCTCAGAAGGTGCAGCAGACTAAATTTTTTAACTACTGAAACCCCCCATATTTCATTTCTTCAAAATGGTAGGTATGACCATGATATTCTTCACTCCAAGGTTCTTTACAACAGAACTTTATACTGTCAGACAGTTAAAGCTTCTGTACAGTGTACATGACATTTACTGTTGTCCTCCATTATACTGAGCATCTCTCTGGAACTGCTGTTTATTTTCCAATCATTTTTTCCTAATGAGTTTTTCTATATTTGAATTGTAAATGCCTGTCTCTATTTATATTTTATTTCTGAAACTTAGAGAATAGTCTTGTCTGTTTACCAGTCAACAGTCTTTTTCTTATGGAAATTAACTTATCCCCAAAACAAAGAAAAAAAAAAATCTGAACCTTTACATTCTTGCAAATTGTTTTTCTCTAGTTAGGGGTTTAACTGATGGTCAAACAGAAAGACAGTAACAACCAGAGCTCAGGAGCTACAGCCCAAAGCCAAGGCCAGCTTTTCAGCTCAACATTGTCTAGCAAATGGATGTTTTTGTTGCCCCCTCCTCCCCCTTCCATACCCCTGCATTTACTCAGCCTGATCCAAAGTCTAAACCAATTAGAATCTGGATTAAGCCCATTCTAAACACAGGAAAATAAAATCAGATCTTGAAATTTCTCACATGAAGAGAAGGATCCAGTTTTGATGAAACCAGTATTTGCAAGTCTCACACATTCTGTGCACAGGAAAAACAACCACATTGTGTTTTCCATGAAATGCATGTAATTGTAAAAATTTATGACTTCAAATGTCAAGTTATAGTGGACATGAGAGTACTGAAAGAGAACAGCTAGAGCTAAACTTAATGATGCAAGCTTTTTCACTATACAGTGTGAATTTACACTGCCAAAGGTATTTCAAAACAGACATTTTTTGAAGTAAACTCAAAATGTACAAGAGCAACCAAGCAGAAGAAACCACTGAAAATTACCTCAGACCTATTATGTCAATCCTGGATCAACTACATACATTTGTTGTTATTTTTAAATACTGTATTTTGCAAGAATTTTACAAGATTGGAGGCCACAGAAAAAATGCATCACCCATATGTCTAAAACAACATTCAATTCCTTCAATTTCTCCACTTTGGAACACGAAATATCTTTTCATCAGCAGAAATGATTTCCCAACCTCTCCCAAGCCCATCATCATCTTAGACAAGGCAGTAGGCCTATATTTTTCAAAACAAATAGAAGGAGAAAGAAACTTTCAATGCAGCCCAAGAAACAGCTGTAGAGATTATTTTGCAGACACAGTAAAATGAATAAAACATCCGTTCAACACTACTCAGCCACCTCCTGAAGACAGAAACATGTCAAAAGTGACCAAGTTTTAGGGGGAAAAAAAAAATCCAAAAAACCTTCTATCTACCCTGCCAATTCTTCAATGAATTGTCTTTTTTCCAAATAGAAGATCAGTGATATTTCTTCAGGAAACACGGTGTTAAAAATAAGGAAACTAAGGTTCATTTAAGCTAAAATTTGATTTTTAACAGTCTGCTGTATGAATGGTAACCCAATGCAAAATATTTGTGCATAGGAAAAATACAGAGCCAAGTGGCTCAGGCTTTCTTTCTGAGACTTAAAATAAGCCAGGATAACACATCTCATTAGTTAACTAATATAGCATCCTTATTTCTGCTATGTGAAGAGAGAAATTATAAATGTTAGAGTTCAGTGCTGGGAGATTTTAGTTGAGTCCAGGGATTTCCTACTTATGTTCACAAACTGCCAGCTCAGAGCACTACCCACAGACACCCAAGCAATTTCAGGGACACTGATTCCACATCAGCAGGGAAAGAAATCAAGTCCCCTCCATATTCCCTGGTCCAGAGAAAGTGAAAGCATTCTTTAATCTCTGTGACAACAAACTGACAGCAATTTACCTGAAATGGTATTTTCTGCAGCTTATCTATCCCTTCCCCAAATCACAACACAAGCAGCCTGAAGAGCATTTCTCAGGAAGGAGACATAATACATACAGCTCTTAATCAGTCGTGCTTATGAACTAAGATACCATGATGATCCAAAGATGATGATCCAAAAAAAATTTAACAAAAGAGAGATACAGATACAGAAACATAAAGGTCAGGGAACAACAGTGAAGAAGTAGAAATTATCCAGTATTTGGAAAGAATGCAAGTTCTCCATGAATAAAATAAGCATGCAATAAATGTGCTATCAGAGAAATGCATCAGCCAGGAAGGGGGAAACGGATACTCAAACATATCAGTTCAGTTTTTTGGTTTTTATCTTAACTAGAGCAGTGCCTATTTTCTCAGTGACTTAAACTATTTGGAGATCTGTCACTCCCTAAGAAATTTTTACTCCTCAGTGCCTTAAGAAAAATAGCTTAGAGAAACATGCAGGGTCTCTGATCACAGCTCAGGCAAGTTTTTGTTTTTGTTTTAGTATCCTGGTACCTCGGGTTGTCCATCCTTCCCTTCTTTTTAATTTTATTTTTTTATTTTCTCAGAGCAAAGAATACTAACAGTCTGTGTCTGTGCATGACTGGCTAATGCAAAGACAGTCAGAGATCTGCAAACTCAAGTCCCAACTCCACAGGCCCAGAAACAGCATTATGGATAATAAGAAGTGTAATCTGAATTTTGCAAAAATGGATTTGTGTCCAAAATAACGACTAGTTGCTAATTCTTTCTTTTACTTAAAAAGAAAAAAGCAGCTTACTCCTTCCCCTACAAATCAATGCATTATAGATACATTTCTCTGGATTTGTCTTTAATTAATAATTACCTTTCATCTCTGCTGTGATTCTCATGGTTATTTCACACTGATAGACCACAGAAGAGTCCATCCCACTGCAGCTAGAAGAGAGGTAGAAGGATGGACAAAAGCAAAAAGCAGGGAGAAGGTGGAAATTGGCAAGCTTCCACAACAGTTTGTTTATTCTAGTTTCAAAGATTATGAAAATTTTATTTTCCACACCAAAGGAAAAAGACAGAAATAAAAAATTAAATAACAAGCCTGGAGCTAAATGTTTCCTACTCAGAATGCTTAGAACTGAGCTGCAAAGCTGCGGAAATAGATATTTCTACAACTATAACCTTAATTTCAATAGCATTCAATACAGGGAAATGTAACAGTCCTCACAGCAGGTAAGGACAGATAATGATCACAAAGCCAAATGTTTTCTGGCTAAATTCATAATAAGTCCAAGAGGATAAAGGCTACAAAGTAAGTGTTTACTAGGGTGGCAGAGAAAGTAATTCTTTCCTGAACTAAAAAAGTATTTTTGCTTTCTGGCAGTGGTACCTTTTTACTGTAAGGTGAAGGATTTTTGTACTTATGCATCTCAAAGAGCTTGCAAGGCATTTTGTAGTCCAGCTTTTAGATTCTCTAACCTGTAGGTTCTAGCTCCTAAAATGTACCCGTAGTGTAACTTACCCTAATACTGTTTGTATTTTATGTAAGAGCCAGTAATTGTTCCTGAAGGTCTTTGGGTTTTATTTCAGAAAAATTCTGATTTATTCTAACTGCTTAATTTGATATTTTGCTCTTACATTGGGATGGGAAGACAGGGACAAAATTCCCATTATCAAGATTACCATGACACAGGCATAAGGAGAAGATGGTCTCTCAATAAAGCAATGAGGCAAGAACAATTCTGAGCAGTGGAAATGGTCTTCAAAAAGCACAAAACACAATTACATTTCCTAAAAGGCTCCCTTTGTAAGAGGTGGCAAGGCAGAGATCTAGATCTTTGTGTGCATGACCTCAGGCTGTGGCTGTCCTCAGCTCCCTGAAGCAACATCAATTTGTTGGGGTACATGTGGGCAGGTCTGAGTGCAACTGGAGCCAAGAACACGTTCTGGAGAAAAAGGGATCTTTGGTGACCTCCTGCAGACTGGTATCCTGTGGTGCCAGGTAATTCTCATGCTGCTTTAGATTTGGAGCCATTATAAACCCAAATAATCCTCCAGGGAAAGAAGTAAACTCAAGGCACCTCAGATGCTAAATCCAAAGCTAGAAAGGATCACCTGGTCCCCTCTGCCCATTTTCCTCTCCTCCTACAGTTCCAGGCCCAAATCCATATAACTCAGAAACAAAGCACTTTGCACAAAATGCAGCTATCTACACTTTAAAAACTATACTGCTCCTACCTCTTCCTCTAGCAATGAGTTCCACATTTATTTATGCAGCCCAGCAAGTAATGATGACTTATTTCTTAAGTAAATTTATCTACCTTCGATGTTTATCTACGGGATCTTGTCATGTGCTTTTACAGAAGATTAAAAGACCTCTGCTGACAAATGCATTCTCCATAAATAAGTACTTACACATAGTAATCACATTGCATTTTGACCTTTTCTCTTTGATAAGATTAATGACCAGCCTCCCTACAATTCACCTTTTAAAGCTGATTTGGATGATTTTTTTTGGGTCCTCTCCCTACCCTTCACCCCTTATCTTCAGAACACATTCTCCAGAATTGAGGACATTTCTGAGGTGAGGATACCAGATCTGAGCAGCAGCAGCTACCAAAGGCAAAGCCAAGTCAATTTTCTTTCTTGTCCTTGATATACCCTTTATGGCCAGCCCACAAACAGCTTACAGGAACCCCACCACAGATTTCCAGGAACAGCGATTCTGGGATAAGCCAGCATAGTGCTGCTATTGGAAAACTAAGTTAAAACATTTTGTTCTTCTTTCCCTAAAATTGAAAGATCACTTGGCAAGTACACCTAATAAAAATCAGGCCATGCAGAGGAGGGAACTAAATGAATGCATATACGTACAAAAATAATCAGTGCTTTTTTCGACCACCCCACCAGGTTGTCCCCGAGAATTCAAGAACTTTCTAAACCCAGACATTATTAATCTCTCAGACTCCAAAGAGCTGTTTTTAATCTGTCTCCTCTTGTTTAGCCTTAGGCTTTGTGGATCTACACCTATTCCTCCAGCAATAATTATTCTAACTAGTCTCTGCTTCCTTGGGCCAATTGCCAGCAGAATTCAACTGATTTTCTTAGAAGGGCAAGCAAGTTTGTAAAAAAAAAAAAAGTCTGCAGCTGGAGACAGGGAGAAAAAAAAATGAAAGCAAGAATATCTTCCATGTTCAGTTCACAAGTACATATATAAGAGAACATCAGCATCAAGAACAAACCTCTTGAGGTCTCTTTGAAAGATTTTCTCTTTCAATTCAGTTGATGTACTCGCTGAGGAAGCTACCCCCAAAAACCTTACATTGACTTCAGGGTTGCTAATTCCCAAAGCAGCCTTCCCTCCTGAAAGCCTTATATCTTAGCATGTACAGCTCTCCATCTGTCTGCATAAAAGTGAATTTTTGAATTTTCATCTAATCAACCATTTCAGATTATGCTTGCAACAGTCTTCATTATTTTAGCAATTTTTGTGCTATCACAAACTTATCAGCAAATTCATGTCACTATCCATATTGGTGATTGAAAATATGGAAATACTGACTGGCACTGGATTCAGAACTAATGCTTAGAAACTAAGTTAATGAGTTTTTACAAAATCATGAATTACAACCCCCCTGCTTCCCCAAGGGAGATTTTCCCTTTTTCCTGGCACTTGCCCTGAACGGGCTATTCCAGCTTGTGGAAAACATGTTCTGACTTCTGTAGCTGACAGACCTGCCTTGGATCGTAAACACCCAATATCCTTTTTTCAGCACTAAGCCATCATTTGAATTCACAGCTTTTAAGGAAACACCATGTGTTTCAACTGTCATATTTACCCAACACTAAAAAGCCTACCAGGAAAAATAAATTCTATTCTCATAACGCAATGGGTTCCATTCCTAATTGCAGGACTGGAAACAGTTAAAGATGGAAACTGTTCACTGCATTACATCATGCTTAGCACTAAAGTGGCTCCAGTGTTTCAATGAGCAATGTGCCAAAAGACACTCTCACTCATCTCTCTGCAACTTGCTTCTTTGTCACCTCTCCAGGAAAATGGAGCTTTAGAATTTGTACTTAATATTACCACTATAACCGAGTACTCTCTTCATTCAAAGTGGGTTTCTTCCCTACCTGTTTTGGTTGGTTTTGCCCCTCATGAATGGAGTTCAGTGTGCACAGACAAAGATCTATGTAACTCATCCTTCCTGGCTGCACTCAGCTTCTCATGACAAGTCTGCCATATAAACTATGTCCTCTGACACCCAGGTAGGTGTAGGGATTGATATTTATCATTCAGTAATTCCCTACAACAGCAACATACACAATCTAGAATACTGTGTCCATCTTTGGGATCCTGCTGCAACAAAGACTCACAGCCTGGAGTGACTCCAGTGGAGGACCATGATTAGGGAGCTGAAGCAAGTGTCAGAAAAGGAAAAGGAAGGTGGCTCCATTTATCCAGGGAAGAGAAGACTACGGCAGTACCTTCCACTGCCTAAAGAGAAGAGACAGACTCTTCCCAGGGTCTGAGAACAAGAGAAATAAAATCACAAGCTGGAGGGTAAATCCCAGGGGGATATAAAAAGATAACTAATTTCACTCTGAGAGTAGGTAGGTACTAGGTCATCCAGTGAGGCTGAGGAATGTCTAACCTTGGTGTTCTCAAATTATGCCTGAACCACACAGACCCTTAACAGCTCCATCTCATTTTTGATATGAGCTTTGAGCAGGGAGGTGGGCCAGATGACCTCCAGATGTTCCTCCCAACCTCAATTACTCTGCAGTTCCATGTCACATGGATGGCTTAAATTAATCTCATGTGCCTTAATATCTTATGTGAATATCGTATTTTAAAAGAGCTGTTGATCAAATTCTAAAACTTTATAGGAAGCCAAGTATATTTTAATATCATAACCACTTTCATCACTTTGTGAGAAAAACAATTTTTTTCTATCCTTTTAATAATGGCTTCATAAAAAAATATTTGAATAATTTATAACTTAACAACTTTTTCCCCGCTGTTGCAGTTAGCTGTTATCACTATGATAAGAACACAGCAAAAAGTATTGGTTTTCTTAGATAAAAAAAGTTCAGACATAGGATTGCCACTCAGACTTTACAATTTCTAACTCAGTTTCAAGGCATAATTCGTGGTCAGAGTACAGAGTACATCACTGGGTTGCAGCTCTTCTTTGCCTTTGCTGTTCTCCTGTCCTTTTCATTATCACATTACAGCAACAGCAGCACTACAACTACAATAACCTAAACCCATTGAATAATACTAACTGCAAATATACTCACTTACTAACAAGTATGATTAATAACAGTCTCTTCCTCCACAAAAATTATTTTCTCTAGTATGCCAATAGCTGTATTCAGTTGAGGTTGGATCAGATGATCCCACTGGGGCTCCTTCCAGCCTTAGCCCTTCTGAGATTCTCTGATTTGGTGCCAGTCATTGGACAGGTTGGCAGCAGAGCTGGGACCAAAGCCAAGGACACCTCCTTCACCACTAGACCATGCCGCCTTCACACCTCTCAGATTTTTTCCAGTGAGATACTATAACTATTTTTTATATATGGCTAAAAAAATCAATAAATAACAACAACAACAAGCTTTTATATTTTATGATATTAAACATGAATTCAGTTGTTTTTTTTTTTATACACAAGCAAGTATATTTTAAATTGTGATGCTCAGAGTTGAGCTAATAATTTTCCCCAGAGAAGAACAAGAAAAACTCTCACTGCTTTTCCAAAACNGCGGCACTATATATCAGTGATACACAAAAGATCTTCCAATACATAGTCTATAGTCTAGTCAAAATATTCTTGGTGAAACACTGCACTGAAATATAATGCCACATCATACACTGTCATTCTGAAGGCAAAGCTATATGCTGCTGCAGTATGCCTTTCACTCAGATTCACAGAACTGAAAAGCAAGGGGTGAAAAGTAGTGGCAGGATGGCTCATTTTGACAAAGTACCCTGTAGCAACCACATCAATTAGGTTTGCATAGATCTCCAAGTGTGAGGCAGTTAATGAAACACTGATCATTTTCCCCAACTCTAACTTAGACATGTTAATTAAAAATTAGAAGAAATCATCATCATATAAAATGAGTTCACAGAGAGAGAGAGTATAAAAATACCTAACAGGCAGTGCTCTGTACACGAGACTTCTTTTCAACGCTAATTAAAATGGATATTTCCAATGTGCATTGCACATGCAAGTCTACCCAATGAAACGCAAATAATAGTGTGAGTTTAACATTTAATGATTTCTCTGTAAAGGAGAAGACTTCCATTTGGGAATGCTATAATTTACTCTGAGTAAGATCCACTTAATCATCATGTTTACTGCCTTCTTTTTCTGTTCACTTTTCTTTTTTCTAGCCAGCCGTGCAATTGGCAATTTAAGATTTAAATTGTGACCACTTAAGACTTTATCTATTGCATTTCCCAACCCCCATTTTTATTTTCTTCCTTGTACCACGAACTAGCTAGCAGAAAATCTTCCGTGGCTGATAAAATGAGTCATTTACACTACCAAATGAAACTGCTGCACGCAGCTTCACCCTGCAGCAGAGCAATCACCCCCGGCAGCGGGACAAGTTCAGTTCAGTGCACAGCTGAAAAGAAGTGGGGTTACACAGAGCTTTGCAGAGGGAGGGGGGAAGCCAAGCCAAACTGGAATAAGGAGAAGAGGGAAACTACTCTGGAAGTGCACATCCTGAACAGAGACAATTCAAATCAGGCTCCTCTGATGGTGAATTTTCAGCCTCAAGAAGTCTCCTTCACTTAACTCCCCATGACCAGAGAACAGATACAATAATTCTTTGTTTTCCTCACACAGTCCTTGATTTGCTAAAACTTTGCAGTCCCCAAGACAAACACTTTTTCTCATGTCAGTAAAGCATTCAGTGGGATCAAACTCTGAGTTGACTTAGATCTTAAGGAAAGGCACAGTGGTTAGCAAAATTAAAGAATGAAACACCCAGCGCTCCGTGAACAGCCCAGGCTAGGATTAAAACTGCTACATTTCGTCTGCTCTTTCTCCTGCCCGTCTCTTCCCAGCTAGCCCTGGTTCCCAGTCCCTGGAAATCACTTATTACCCAAATCAGCCTCTCGTGGCTGTGCATTCACAGCAAGCAAAGCTGCTAACTCGGAGGAGCCTATTTTTAGCCAGGGTGCCTGGTTTCCCAGAGCGACCAGGGCTGTGCTGCACAGTGCGTCTCTCGCATCCCGCGCACCGAGGGGCAGCAGGCGGAACGGGCAGGGGCTGCTGGCAGCCAGCAGGGCCTGCCCCGAGCGCTCCCTCGCCTCTGAGATAACAGTGACTCCTTTAAACACGTTTGTTTCAGGGAAAAATCCAACAGACTGCAAAGAGAAGACTGAATCTCTGCCTAACATTCGTAACGAAATGGTCACACAAACTTCTTTTTAATGATGTACGTGAGCAGATGAGCAAGGGGAGATGAGTCACTTTTTTGAGCCCACAGATTTCTGTTAAGCCCATCCTGTTACTGCAGCAGAAGTGGAATAATTCTGGCTAGTAGCCCACTATGAAGAAGAAAGAAAATAGAAGAAAGAAAATAATGATGTATTGTGAAAACCACAATGGAGGCTAATGGCCAAATTGTCATGAATTGCTGCCTTAATTGATGCTGCTAATAACAACAACGAAAAATATTTAAAAGCCACTGCATAAGTATTTTTATTGTTAAATCACACACAAACGCACAGAAAAGAACTCAGAAGTTTGCAGAGCAAAACCAGCCGTAGCTTAAGGAAAAAAAATGAGAGCAGTGCAGCTGCAGCAAGTGGCCACAGCTCAGTGCAACAAGCGTGGACTTGTTCAGTTGTGTGAGCAACAATTTCCAAGCCTGAATGGTGACTTTCTCAAATACTCCTCATAAACTTAAAATGACCCTTCCCCACCACCCTGTGCAGGGTGCTCAGAAGGGACAGAAACCATGACCTTAGGAAGCATGGAAACACAGACTTCCTTTTATCAAGAGGAGTTTAATGTATTAGTTGTCCCACGGAAGAGACAAGTTCACATCGCTCCCTCCTGCACAAGACGTTCCCTCAACTAAAAAAGCTGTAAGTGTGCAGGATTCCCAGGATTTAAATCCCTGCAGCCACACTCTGGGACAGCCCAGAGGGGACTCAGTTAGGAGGAGCCAAAACTGTACTTCCAGCACAGAAACCATGATTCAGCAATGCATCCAGGCACATACCAAGGATTCATCAAATTAGCCCTCAACTCTCTAACACTCATTTTCTAAAGGACATCTGAGTTGCTGACCTAGAAAGCAGCAATTTGTTCCAACCCAACTTTTATTCCGTTCATACAATGGGATGGAGAATGTCTCTGATCAGCTGCAATTTAGAATTGAAGAAAAAACGCATTGCATCAAGTGGAGGTTTTGTAAGTTTATTTTTATATTCTGCTATTTCTCCTGTAAGAGTCAATTCTTTGAATGTGACTGAACTTTATTGTAAGAAAGAACAGTGCCATTCTATTGATGCTGGAGTTAAGATTTGTTTTGTACAATACAATAATTTTTATGATGATCTCCAACATACCTGTAGCACCTTGGAAGCCCCCAATATTTAAAATCTATTTATAGTACTAACATGTAATTGCATAAGCTGTGATATTAGTTCTGTAAGTACTAGTGGTGTCATGGGCTTGTATTTTAAAAAAATTAAATAAAAACACAATGACAAAACCAAGCACTTCATTTCAGCACCTAATTCTCATGCCTGGATGACTGTCTGTTCATGACCAATGAAATTCTGCTTTCAGGGATGTGTCAGTGTGAAAAATAAGACTTGCAGTTAGGATAAAATTCTTCCCACAAAAATCAAAGTTGTCTGGTCCGATCCTTTTTTTTTTCATTCTCTACAGATTCAGTGCTATATGAATATCTCCTGTTACATTAATGTGATCACTTACACAGTCCACTGTGATGTATCAGAATAAGTTCCCTTAGATCCCACATGAATATATATAAACCCCTATATCTCGTTAAAGATGCATTTCTTTTTCTGAACCAAATCATTTTACTTTAAAAAGAAAATGTTGGTGGCTTGAAAATAAAACCTTTAAAAAGTCATTCAGGATACCTATAGATTATCTTTTAAAATAATCTTAAATAATATGATTTATTTAACTGTTGTAACATCTGGTAATTACAAGGCACTATAGGTTACACTAGGAAAAAAGTGAACAATAGCCAGTTTCCAACAGGATAATGCCAGATATGTTAAAGCAAGAATTCTCCCCTTAGGATAACTCTGCAATAGTACACAGCACCATGAAAAAGAAGCCTTCCTCTATTCATCCTTTAAGACCAATTTATTTATGTCCTTAAGACAATGCTCTGATAGTTGGTGTAATTTCATTCTGGAAAATGAACTAATTTTGCAAAGAGTAAGCCTTCAAATTTACACAAATTATCTGCACCAGTAAGATCCTGCTAAGATCATCAGTCTCACAGAGAAGACTTTTCAGCAACTTCTTCTTCAGACTGCAAAATTATCATCTGTTGAAACAATGCTTCATGGCAGCTGGTCAGGAATTCAAAGAGAGAGTATTAACTAGCTGTAAACTATTAAACAGCTCTTAAAATTGCACAAATAAGTTGAGTGAAATTACAATCTAATTTTCCTCATAAATCAGTATATTATGCATTCCTGATATTTTTTTTTCTTTTGGTGGAAAGACTTATGTCATAGCATTCTTTTCTTTCACAGAAACATACAGAAAGCTATATAATGTATCTTACACAGTGCTAGACTACAAACATTGCCATTAAAACAGCAAAACATGATGCTAATAATGCGAAGAAAAAACTCATTTTACTTTAAAGCCCTTCTCCTGCTGTGGAAAACAAAAACAGGAAGAATCTAAAATAATAGTAAAACATCCTTAAAAACTTAGAACTAAAAAATCAAAAGCATTCAGCACTATGCCGAATTGTGCTTCGTGTGCAGTTGGTTTCATTTAGTGCCATTGCACACAGGCAGGCAGGCTCAGAGTGCTCATTGTACATCTAAACTCCGATGAGCAGAATCTGATTGCTCGTTAGGAAGAGCTGTGGTGCTCACTGCGCTCAAACCTCTCTCACAGTCAGGTCTCCAAAGCAGCTCAGGAAACACAACCACTCATTTTCTTTCAACATTTCACCAGGGCTTTACATAAATAGCTGTTGAATCAGAGTTAGGCTGTTGTTTGACACTACTGCAGAGCTACCCCTCGGGCTCCTAAAAAAACACCAAAGCACTGCTTCAGTATTAACTCAGCCTGACAGCTCAAATCTGACGAGCAAACGCTGAAAAGTTAATTTGCCATTGTCAAGCTTTCTGTTGGCTCAGGTATTATCCGCCTGCGCCGCTCCAATCACCCCTATGGATCAGGTAACATCTGTCTCCCAGCATCGGGCACAGAGCCAGGCGGATTTCACGCTGCGCTGCCCGGCTAATTTGACAGCAGTGCTCCAGATCACACTTGGTCTACTGGATGATAAAGGAGCACCCGGCCTGGGATTAACTATCATGGAGCCAGACTTGTTTCTGATTCACACCAGCCCAGGAGAGGTAGCATCTCCTGGGGAGGACAGAAGAACCAGCACCTTCCTGCCTGTGGGATCACCCAGGCCAGGACCAAAGGAAGGAGAGCACACACGGCCAGAGCCCACAGGAAAACCTTCCCCCACAGCCTGCACCGAGACAACCTCGGTCATGAGGATCTGTCTGAAGCTGTCAGAGCTCATTCACTGCTTCACAACTCCAGCAGTCAGGTTACCCTTACCTCAAGTGGACACGGGGACAAAGAAACCACAGCCACACAGCAACTGAACCTCAGAGCACTGCACAGCCCCAGGTGCGGGTGAATCGCTCCCCAGCCATCCTCGGCTGAGCAGGGGTGTGCAGTGTAATTCTGACCACTCTGGCTCACACAATGCTGCAAAATGCAGGTGTATTTCAGAAGCCATCCAGTAGAAAACACTGACACACTGTCAGTCTGAGACCTCATTCCTGACTCCAGTTTAATAGTATTATATAACAAAGCTCTCCAACATATAAATTTCTTTTTTCTAAAAGCCTCCTAGGCAGGAAAAGCAACACTGAATCAATAACAGACTTACATGGACCATGAATGTGTGTAATGGGAGAGAGCAGAAGCTCCGTGGGGGATACAGGAAGCAAAAGTTTGTTGTAATTGTGATTGTTGTCACTCTTGCTTTCCCTAAGGACCAATTTCATTGCAAAATCTATTGACATTAGCAACAAGCAGAAAGTTTGTAACAACTGAAATTTAAGTTATCCCTTTTTAGGGAATATTTTGTGTAAAATCAATTCCATAACAATTCCCCTACGTCTTGCTGCTAAGGTGACTGCCCATGACCTGTCCTCCAACAAGGAGTTTCTGCATCCACCTGCCTTCCACAGGACAGCAAGAGGAGGGGGACGAGTAACATCACTTAATGCAGTGATGACCAAGTAGCTTGCTAATATAAAGACTTACTCCTGCTTCCTATGAAGTTTTTCACTTTAGGACTACAGGGTTTTTTGCTGGCAAGTAAATAAGCTTCACCAAAACTCTTCTCTACTCACTTTAAATGAAATATATGCATCATCACTAGAAAAAAATCCTCAAGATCATTCTTGTGACTGCCAGACTCAAATCCTCTCTGTTTCCGAGACATACAGGAACTGAAGGAGCATCTTTGTTCTTTATACAATATACACTATTGCAGAGAACTCTAACACAGAATCTGATGCTTATTTTCTTTCTTTTTAATTTCTTCAGTGAGGGGGGAGAAATGCTTTTGCCAGGATTGGTGCGTTATTATTCTTCTGATGGCCCACGTTTGGTTTTTTCCCCTGCAAACCTAGACAAGAAGCACAACTCTAAATGCTATTATATAGATGAGATGATGAAGTAGATGAGATACTAACACCAAGAAGTAATAAATTGTAAATATCAACAGATCTAAAAAGATCTACCAAATATATACATAATACAAAAAAATTTAAAAATTCTAAGACAAGTTCTAGAATAATGTAGACAAACCAGAAAATAACAAACTCTTAAGAAAAGTTGAAAGCTTTTCTTATACTAAGAAAGACATGTGTCAGATATCTTTGACTTGCTGCTAGCTAAAGAAATGTTCTCACTGTCAGAGCACTATTCAACTTGCTGCAAAACAAGAAAATTTGAGTGACTTTCTTCATGCACCACTAAGGAACCATGTTGCTTTTAAAGCAATATAAAATTAACACCAGAGATATTGAGTGTTCAGGGGATGTTAACATGAGGCAATGTAGGGGCCCTGACCTTTGTGCCTTTGACAGTCCCATAACTGAGCCTGTGTCTCTGCAGTTCTCCCTCTGAACCCAGCCTGCCCTAACAACACTGTCCTCTGCTTTAGAAGCAACAGAAACCAAAAAAAATAAAAAAAAAATCCCCATATAGTATCACAATTCCCTAATGAGACATCACCATAACCCCCACAAAAACAGTCGGGTTTTTATTCTGGTGCCTGAGAAATGTAACTTCACTCTCTACCCTGCACAATGGTTTTTGACAGACACCAGGACTTTACACATTGAAGCAAAACCCAATCCTGTCCACACAAGGGCTGCTCAGAGGGGTCAGAGCAATGCACACGGTGCCAGCCAGCTCCTGGTCACTGTGGAGTCAGGTCGGCTTGACAAAGGTGCACAATGCTGGCACCTCTGTCACTGTGCCCAGCCATGGTCAGGCTATTTCAGCTCCCAGTTAACTGCCCTGGGTTGTAGATGCAGCTCCACACAGAGCACACCAAACTGAGGTTTATTAGCTCAGGTGCAGCAACAACTTGTTTTTGTGCCTTCTCACCTAGGTTTTGTCTAGAAGCAGAGCAGAGGTATTTCATGTTCACAACTTGAACTAATTAGACTTTCCAAAATCCTGGGGGCTTAGAAAGTGGTTCAAGGGTCTTCAAACTGCACTCCAAGCACATTCTGGATGACACACATCATCCAAAGCCTACACCAACCTCCCAATACCCTTGATAATAGAGAAGTGACTACAACCATGATCTCTTGACTTACAATGCAAGGATCTGCTCACCATACCCAGCGATGAGAAAGGCCACCTGAGGCCTTTGCAGTGCTACAGTTTCTCAAAACAGAAAATTAGATCAAACACAGGCACAAATACAACACATGCAGCAACCCTGAGCTTTGCATGAAGAATTCATTTCCATTATCCATTTAGACCCAGGCAAAAATACTGATCGCACACAGCAATTCCAGGGGAAAAAAAAAGCATTTGTATTCCCAATGCCAAGGCTTTGCCTTCATTTCCAAGGTGCTGCTACAGTCTCTCTTAACGCTCTGTCATCCCTTTCTTGCTCATTTTAATTTCTATCATCTGATGCTGTCACCTGAGCTTGCTAAATAATTTATTAGCTACTTAAGCACATTTTCTTTGATTTCCATTCTGTTTATTCAACAGAAGCCACACTCCTAAGAACAGTATCTGAGCACATTACAGAAGCAGCAATTAAAAAGTACTATGTAACCTTCTCCAAGATTTCATTTGGCCAGAATTCTGCATGCTACCAAAAATTTTAAGAGCTTTAATAAAACAGTACAAATCTGACCTGCTCAGTGTTTGCTTTTTAAAAGGCAAGCAGATGAAGGATGCCTGGTTGAGGCAAAACAAGTTGATGAGCTTTGCAATGCTCTATATTGCACAGAAATATTATACAAAAAGATACAAATGTCCACAGCCTACCATGTGCTATCCCATACTGGAAGGCAGGGATAGCCATCTCAAACTGCACAGGTCCAACATTCTCCTTCAGCCAAAGGATTTTCCCCAGTGTAATGTGGAGAGATGCTTCTGTGTTGACCCTCTGGATTGTTGACTTCCTCTTAAGTCACAGACCACTGATGTTAATATTCCTTATTGCTTAAACTTGCAACTGCATCAGCTCCTCTGCAATGGGTTCATTTGCTTTCTTGCACCTGACATACATCACCCAATCCAGGAAACCCACTCAGATAAATAATGTTTATTCTGCTGTTACCTTTCTGCTTCGTAACTATTCTGTCTTGCTTGGCAGCCTGGTAACCCTAGCAATGAAAGCCACCAGTCTGATAAGGTTAAAATAAAAAAAATAAAAAAACCACAACAAACAAACAAACAAAAAAAAAACCCCAAAGTAAGTTTCAGGGCATGAACCAGCAACTGAGAATACAGTTTAAGTCATAAAACTATTTTTCTCCTTTCCTCTTGTTTTTCTCCCTCATCCCTCTCAAAGAGAACAAAAGGTCCCTGGCCTCAGGATTTTTAAAGTCCTTTCAGCATACAGTCAAATCTCAATCCATTTTCTGATGCTCTGAAAGAGCATCACCCATCTATGACAGCATGATAACTCTGGATGTTTCCATTAAATTGACAAAGATGCATAACTTAAATAAAAATTCATGTTCAAATTATCAACAAATGAAAGTTAATGATGGATCAAATTTGGCAGAACTATTCGAACATGCAACACAATTTGGTCCCAAGCTATAAGATGTGAAATTTAGGTGATAAATGGTTGCTGGAGACCTTTTCAAGATAATTGACATGCTATGGTGCATTAATATTTCTTTCATTAGTATCCATCTGGAGCATCATTTGTTGGCACAAGGCCAAGTGCATTGTGTAGAAAATACCCCTACCACAAGATAAATGCCTTGGGAAACCAAATATTAGTCAGATAATATTAGGAGTCTGATTTCTGACCTTGGTTCTCCACTGTCATCTCTATTTACATCCATATCTTTTACAGAAATGATACTGCCACATCCTGATTTATTTTTTGGTTTAAGTACTGATATTTTTCTGAAGCCAGTTATGTTCATATGAACATGACCTGAGTATCCCCTGCAGATCCTTTCACAGATCAAAAGCACAGAGAGATTTTTGAAAGATATGCTTTTGTAGCATCATCTAAGTCCATTGATTATTTTCAGAGTAAATCAGTTACAATTATCATCTTTTTCATCTGTTCTAAGAAATGTAATTGTCATTTCCCCCTCTTCCTCTGCTGTACAAGAAGTCTTGTTACAAAAGAGCATGGTCTGGAATCACAGGTCCATGGGGACTTCATCCAGCCTGATGTTGCAATGATATTATCTCCTCTCCATGTTTCCCTATAATTGTTCCATTTGAAAGCCAGCATTCACTCTGCATGAGATTCTCATGCTCGTTCTCAACACAGTCAGCATCATCCACCTTTCAGCTCTACTGGGCACTTTTCATTTGTCACAGTGACTTTGGCCATGAGATTCTCCCAGTAAATGCTTTCAGCAGGTTATATTTGTCAGAGTCCTGAGAGCCCCAACAGGTTTTATTTGCCATCTCAGTCTCACACTGGATCCCAACCCAAGCATGTTCTTGTGCAGAGTCTGCCACCCTTATTTCAGCACTGCCACAGAGTCCTGGCTGAGCTATGTCATGGGTGTGCCTGTGCCCCACCCCAGCCCCTGAGGTCCCTGAACCTCCTGGCTTGACTTTGGACCTGACTTGATACCTTTCCTGCAACCAGGGAAATACTCATTATACATAAGTTTTAATCCAGATCAAACTTAAAAAGCAAGAAAAAATTAAAAGTTTACAAATTTTCAGACCCTGGTTGACCTGCTCCTTCTACTTTGTTTTACAACAGTCTTCCAGTTTCAGAGTGTGGTTACAGCACACACTGGCAGCTGAGGTGGAGAAACAGCACCATCATTCAATTTAATGTTAAAAAGCTAATAGAAATACTTTTAAACCAATCATTGGCAAAAAGTCAACTAAGTACAAAAGAGAGAGAAAAGATAAATCCTGTGGATTCCCCTGAGCCAAACAAACCTTGAATTCCCAGCATCAATAAAAAGAGCAGAAAAAGAAGGAAGAAATGCAGTTGTCCCTTGTGTCATCATATGAAAGTTAAAAAGCACAAGACCCTTTTCACCCTGCACAATCACAGTTCACTTCTCTTTGAAAAGATCTAAAGATCTTTTGAGAGATGAAAATACATCTATTTTCTGCTATTACAACCACAGGACAGTGATCCTTGTACGGGTTTTATGCCCACACACAGGCAGCTGAAAGCAGATAGCGATGTGAGCAGCTGCTAACCACGAACTGCAGCAGAAATAAAAAGAAGAGAACACCACAGGCTAAGCTTCTGGAGCCACAGCAAATGGCTGTTAATGGTGGGGTGCAGATACTGCTTTGGGACCCACCTGCTGCCAACCAATTCAGCCACAGAAACTTCCATCATAGTGAAAAGGAGCAGGAAAAGCCAAGGTTTTTTTCTATCACCAATCCAAAACATTATATATGGATTTCAAGGGAATGATAATAGAATAAATCTGGAGTATCTTGAAGATGGTTTTAGCATAGGAGACTTAATTACTTCTACCACATAAAGAAAATTTTTTCCCCACAAGGAAACAGAACTGAACTAATGGCCTGGGAGAAAAAGCTAAACAAGCAGGCAAGTGGAAATGCAAACGAAGATTATGTTAAATGCACATGGGACAGAATTCAGAAGAGTAGGAATGTTGCTGAACAAACAGCATAAATCCACCATACTAGAGAGCCACTCAAGGGACAAAAATCAGAGGAAAGCCTAAATTAGAAAGAAAATAGGGTAGAATAGCATATATACAAATGAGAAAGACATTCATGACGAGTATATTATAGATTCCTTCCCACCACTGCCAACCTGCTTAATTCTGTGGGATTGTAATTCGTCCTAGGATCCACACACATCCATCTTCTTCATTTCCTATTTCTCCTTCAGTTTTAGCATGTATTCCCTCCTAAAATACAAATACATCCCTTGCTTCCCAGCCACATGGATCTCTTCCTGACTTTCCTAAATATTTTCTATGCACACCTTCGCCACACAGTTTTTGCCTATTCAGTAATCTCATCTGGAATCAATTCACTAAAGATTTTTTTCCTGCTGCTTAGAAACTCTAGCAGTCTATCCAATCCCACAGATTTTTCAGGATGTGCTCTACATCAGAAACAGCATCATTCACCTGTGTGAGTGATTCCTGAACAGAAAGGCATTTAGCAATACAGACCTTTGGACTGAGGCAACTGGGGGCTACACATCTCACAAAACATAGCAAATTCTGCATATGCTGATGGTCAAGGTTACAGTGGCCATGGCATACTGTGGTAAGAACAAAATTCAACCATCACACAAACTTTGTCATAGGCAGATAAAGGGAATATTGATCAGCTAATATTGTGTTAGGGTTTCTTTCTATTACATGTACCACAGGAACAGCAAAGTGTCTCAGTCAGGGTTCAGTCCCCATTAAGTCAGCTTATGGAGGCTTGACCCAGCTGGACTTATACTGGTTTTCAGTAGCATCAAGCTGTTTTTCCTAAGTGTTTAGATTTCACTGGGTTGGGTGCAGCTGTTCTTCATTTGGTCAAGGTGAACAGCCTGTGCTTCTCTAGCTTGGTGATCCATAACAAAAAAAAATACATAAATTTTGTAAGGCTTTGATCTAGAGCAATGTTCAGTGAGGGTACCAATAAAGCAGCAGGAATCTTCATTAGTCCTATGGGGGAAAGGCATGTATTTATTCTGGTTTCTATCACATAGTGGAAAAAATAGACCAGCAGTATAGGAATTCCAGTTCTTGAGTAAGAGCATCTGTAAAATCAAAGAGTGAAATGGGGAGCATGGGTAAAGAAGATTAAAAGGCTTCACGTACCTCTGAAGTACAATAATTTGAGACAGGAAATTGGTATCACTATAGCAACCAACATAGTATTATGAATGGCTGAAAGGAATTTTTTTTTAAGCCTACAGGGGAGGGACACTGGATGTTTAGGACATTAGAGGAACATCTATTTTTCAGTTAAGCACTGAAAGAAACAAATGAGTCATATGGTACATTCTATTTCTAATAATTTTTTCTCAAACTTGGTATTATGCAGTTTTGTTACATCTAATTAGTAAGAAGTCTGATTACAGATCACAGATGGTGAATTCTTTAACAGGAATACAAAAATACTACATCTAATCAGTCAGCATCTCACTTTGGTAAGTCTGCAGGCACAATATCCAGATGTAAATAAAATTTAAAGGGCCAAAATATTTCCCATGAGGGAATGACTTGCAGGAGCCATCAAGAAACAAAAGCTTGCAGTAATAAGACCAAATTTATACAGAGCTCCAGTGGGAGAGTGTGGAAAGATGGCTTGGGGTAAAATTAGAGGAAACTGAGAAGTTATATTCACATCCTAACAGAAGTTACAACACTACGGAAATTGTAGGATAAAATGCAGCTGCTGCTCCCTGGATGGGGATTGAGCTGCATTGGGCAGCTCCAAACCTCTGCCACGATGCTCCCCATACACAGAACCTGCAACCACAGCACCTGCTGAGGGGATGAATGCAGGGTGCAGGGAGGGGAACTCGATGGTGCTTTGCAGTGATAATCACATAGTGCCTGTCAGCCACTGGAGATGGGGGAAGATGTCCTGCTGCTGACCCACCAACTCAGGGCTGAAATTGCTCTCTTCAGATGAACTTGGTTCATTGAAACCTAATTGCAATGCTAACACACATGTCCATCCCAAAGCTACCCATCTCCAAGACACAAACCACATCTCACTGAGTATGCACTCTGAATTTATTGACTATTGACTTTAGGAGCAAAGTGAGAGAACTTCAGACCAATCAGTAACAAAGGTATGCAGGACTAGAGTTGTTAGTGTAGGAAAACATATAACCACACGAAGGCGATCATATGCGGTTCTTTATTTGAGCACGCAGGGACACAGGGGCGATGAGACGCCCAAATCTTGTGCCCGAGGATACAGAGTCGATTTGTGATTTTTATAGTTTAAATCCTACACATATTAACTAACTTCCACCCCTAGATACTGATTATCCCATTCCTTAGTTACTATCTTAAATCATACCTATGCTTCTACCCTGATCTACACTTGATTTGGTTAAAACAATGCTTCTCAATTATCTCCTGGGCTGGGGTCACACTTGATTCCATTTCTACAATAGCATGGAGCTGGTTGCAGAAGCTGACACTTGTTCCAAAGCCAAGCTGCATCAAGTTCCAGTTTTACGTTGTCTACCTTCACCCCCACGCATACCTCAACTTAACCGTGTGGTTAACTTATAAAGAAATTATATTTTTAACCTTCCACCATCAGAGTCACTGGAACTCCACCTTACTTTTGTAAAAAATAAGTTGAGAATAAGGAAAAGTCAGGGAAGACTCTATCATAACTGCTGGGTCGATGGGCTGAATCTCTTCTCCCTCATAGGGACATCTGTTGGGTAAGAACCCTCCTCTCTGGATGCTGAATACTCTTAATGGGGATTAGAGTTTGTCTGTGTATTACTTTTAATAGGATTTTGCATTCAGGTACTAGCACCAGCAATCCTCAAAACTTAACCTGTCACGATTTTATTTGTATAAAATTATATATGTATTTTATATGCTATTTTGTAAACTGTTGGTGAGAGGCCTTCATGGGCACCAGTAGCTGCCAGCAGTGGGTGACAGTCAAATAAGGTGGAGGACCCACGGAGGGGTGTCCCTGAGGCTGCTGGAGTGTCCCTAAGTTGGTCAAACCCCTCTCTGATCCAGCAGCACTGCTCAGTGAAAGGGCCCTGTCATGGGACACCAGCAGAATGGTTGGGCACAAGGGACTCGGCTTTCCTGAAGAAATCCCTACACTAGGAATCAAGGAAAAGGCCCCTTTTCATGTGACAGAGGTATATACAGGTATGTCCCATGCACAATGTGTCAGACATTTCTCTTCCAAACCACCAGCAAGAGAGGCAAGCAAATGATACAATTTCTCCTGTCAAATTCCCAGTCAGCGATGAAAGTCCTGTCAAGGGTAAGGAAAATGGCCCTGAAGCCCAGAAAACAGTGACAAGGCTCTAACAACATGCTGGGAGTTCAGAAGTGTTGTGACAAGGGGAAAAAAAAAGGAAATAACTGTTTTTCAAATTGTGAGAAAGGATGAAAGCATTCTGAAAGCATGTGAAAATAAAATAGGAATGCCAGGCAAGAGTGTCAGCAGGTTAGTCTGGTGAGCAGTATGGAGACCTGTGTCTCCTCTGTAGTTGTTCTGTATATTCTGCTCCTGATTTAGGTGAAATTACTTAAAGGCAAGGATTTCCTGAGAAGACAGTGAGCCTACTAAAGTTCGGTACAGGCTTGGTTTAAGCTGTCTCCTGAGCTTTACCAGACTATTAAGCTTTCATGATGATACTGCACGATAGGTCTCTCATGCAACCCACAGTGCCAGATGCTGCACAAACACCAAACCCAAGAAATCGCCACCCCAAAGAACTTACAAGTCTAGACGAGCCCATATAAAATATATATACAGCAAATTTAACTGTGCCAGAGGACCCTAGAGCCAGAGTGTTAACCCATGAACTGAGGCAGCAGAGAAAAGAAATGCATTTCACATATGCAGAAATAACTTTGACTCACTCAGTCTTTGCTAAGTCAAAAAAATGCCCTTTTCCAGACACAGCAACTTGTGCTGAAATGCCAAAACAACCTTTCCATCCTGGCTATGAAAAAGGCACCAAAGGCACAGCAGCTGCATTCACAGGCCCAGGGCAGCCACCACCTGTATATCCACATGGGGAATAAGAAACATCTATGGATCCAATTGGCAAAATGAGACAGGAACACCCAAAGACTGATGACAGGCTTCTTCCTCATTCCATAAGCAATTATTCCAGTGTGCTAATGATCTGAACAAAACAAAGCGCCCCTCTAGAAGAGTAATCTCAAAATCAAATATTGAGCCCAGATGTGACATGAAAAAGCAGCATTCACCAGGCCTTCTCAGAGTCTTGACCAGCCAAGGAAAGTGCAAAACTGAACAATAAAAAAAATCTCTAAGACTCTAAACACCAGAATGAGGAGCTAGGGGGAGAATCACACCAAAATCAAGGAATAATGGAGATTCTTCATAGTAGAGAATAAAAGGAAGTGGCTCAAAATCCCAGTTTACCTAGAATTTTGCCACTTGTGCTTCTTCATGCTTACCAAATGTAGAAACCTGACGGGATCAGGCAACAGCAGCATTTCCTGCTACAGAAAATGTTTTTAATAAAAAAAGATCTTACAACTGACAGACAGAAGCTGATTAATTTCTTTGTATGCAACCATTAAAATATTAACAGAGGGGAGACTTTAATTATTGTAATAGGGCTTTAAAAATAAACAAACAAACAAAACCTCCAAAAGCAGGGGGGACATTTCAGCTACTGCCAAGAAGATTTTGCATGATGCATTCAGGTGAGACTTTTTGTAGCAATTAAGAGAGTCTGAAACAAAAAGAAAAAAAAGAAGACAGAGAGACTCTCTAAGATCAAAAGCTGGGAAAGAATCTGTGAGAAAAAGTGTTTTTCAAAAATTGCAGCCATGAGACACATCACATTGTTAAGTTTGCAAAACCCAAGACAGCACTGAAATAATTTTCTACTCTCTTGCTAATGGTATTTTCTTAGAGCACCAAGTATCTTTTATTATCATTATAACTAGCATAATTGCAACTTGATAATAATCAGCATCAGAACCCAGGATTCCTGGCAGGAGAACACAGAAAGCTGCAGAAAGTACTCAGAATCCATTTTGAAATATGCATTTCTTGGCTAAGATGTGGTGAGAAGGATTTGTCCTTTTACTGTCTGCGTTTGCAAAAAATTCATAAGAACAATAAGAAATTAAATGCTTCAATTTTATAGTGCTGTTTTGATTATAAAAATAGGATAATTAAGGGAAAGCCCAGTATTTTGATCACTACAAATTTACCACACCTGATGCTATGAATACATCTGATAGCAAGATCACATGTTTTATGGTTCCAAAAATATTCCAAATCCCTAAGAACTTTAGGTTATGGAAATGGTGTTTCACTCCCAGGGATGACTTCCATTTACTTTAACAGAACTCTGCATTTTCACTAAGGTAAGTGCAAACCTTAGTGACCAGTCAAGCAATATGATTTTTTTTTTTAAGAAAAAGACTCAAAGAATATTTTTCAAATTTAATCAGCGTGCATCCATTTTCACTTCAAATGTCTGAGTCACATTCCATTACTGAAATGAGAATTTTAGTAAGGTTACTATTTTGCTTCTGTCTCATTAGTTTTATTACTAATTACAATGATTTATATCTATTGTAAATATTACTATAAGGCACATAATTCAGGGTTACATTCAGGCCAAACTGTGATTCAAATCTACATTTTATTACACTTAATTGCGTTTCTCTGACACACGGTTCAGCTATCAGATCTACAGGGGATGTGCTAGGTCTTGAATTACTTGAATAGAGCTGCTAAGGAATTTAACTAAATTCAAGATTCTCCTTTCCCCTGGAAACACAGAAATGTCCTATTACAGTAAAATCAGTCCCAGCTGCTTACTCTGTATTGCAAGATGTAGTGGGAGATGCAGAATCTGGACAAGTCATTAGAAATACGAGATAAGACTTTCATCCCTTTTTTTCAGGGGGAGAAAAAAAAAGAGGGGAAATTAGCTCAGGGTTTTGTGTCTCTGCAGTACCCCTCATTCAGAATTTCACAGCTGAAAGTTCTCCACTTTTGCAACAAGCTTGGCAGAAAGATTGCAAGTTCTAAAGTTAAGAGCCCACTACAACTGCATTTAGAAGGGAAATTGGGGAGAACAAGGCCAGCCTCAGCTGGATACTTATTGACAGCATGGACTCTGAGAAGCTCATGACAATCCTTCCAACTGCAAATTGAGACCAACCCAAACCAAAATAGAGGGTTCTCTTCTACAGTAAGATAACAGAGTTACTCTGGTTTGTCCTTGTAAGGACTATCTTTCATTTCTGACAACTGAATTTCTTTGCCCATGAAAACCCTCAAGAGGTGTGGGTCTTCTGTATAAGAAAAAGATATACATGGCAATTTATAGAGATACATTCTGAACATGAAAGCTCTATGGCTTTAAGTAAAAATGTGAAGAAGCCAGCAAGAGGGAATAAATAGCCCTTAGACTATATCAGGTATATTTCTCTTTTTTCCCCACAAAAGGTACATTAAAAACAAAACCAAAACAACAACAAAAACACAACCACACACACAAAAGAAGTTTTAAAAAAACCCACAGAATCAACAACACAGCATTGCAGCAACATTTTCATGAAACATGTTTAACACACTTGAACAGGATCTCTATTCAACCTTCATGCCCATTTCAAATATTTCTTTCACTACCAGTGGAACACAAAGCTGCTGCTGCTGCTGCTGCTGCTGCTGCTGCTGCTGTTCAATGGAGTACAAATTGCTCTTTTACTTCATGGAACATGAAGCCCAATAAAATCCTCTTGTTAAAAGTTTTGCTTCCCAATTAAAAAGAAGGATTGGTGCTCTTAAGTGAAAGCCCAGAAACATTTTCTTTGAGTTCCAGATCATGAAATTTGTTTTCTATCTCAAAGGCAGTGGACACCAATAACTTTGATTCCTGTTGATAAGATCTTGAGTATTAAAGATACTCCCATAAGAGCTGAAATGAGAAGCACCAAAGGCCAGCAGGAAAAGCTGTCTCTCCTAGGAAAAGGATTTGACCATGGCCAATTGGGATGATAGGAGTGATAAATGGGCACGAGCTGTTTGTATGATTTCAATAGTTCCCATTCAAGGGAGTCAAGATCTCCATGCCCTGTGTAGAGGTTGAGTGCCTTCAGTGTTTAAAATAAAGCCAAGAGGAGGAGGATGTCTCGTTGCACGTGCAGGAAACACTGCCACCCAACCAGTGAAAAAGAGCAGTTCTCTTTAGACTTCCAAAAAACCTCTCAAAGCTTCCCATTTCACCTAAGTTCTTACAAATATTACAGTTCCACATCAATAAAATGCAATCAGAAATTTGAAGTGATTCTTCCTCTGTGTGTGTATACATATATACACATGTGGGTAAATATATAAACCCTTACAAGTAAAAATAAAAAACAAATAGTTTCAACTCCTACACATGCTTTAAAAATGCTTTAATTATCTAATTACTCTGTGGCCATGCAATACGCAGAAATGTTTTTAAGTTTATTGTTCTACAGAATAAAAATATATTTAGCTCCTACAGCATAGGATGAGTTAAAAAAAAAAAAAAAAGAAATAAAGAAAAGAAAAAATCCTGAACAGTTCCTTTGTGTCTGTAAACAAGTAGGCTCTTTGGACCCCTGTCCCATGCTCCCATAGCTTGTGACAGCTTCAAGTCACTGGCCTCTGCTTGCATGAGAGATCTGTTTAAAGAGAATACTTCAAGAGACTGTAAATCACTGAGTATGGACAACAATGTGTTTTCCTCAACACACGAGCCAGGTCCCCTTGGGAAGATGTTGGCAAGCTACATCAAGAGAGAGTTTCTATGCAATTGGTGTGGTTTGTGCCTCAGCTAATTCCTACTGCCCATATTTCCCACAGTGCTAATCCCACAAAGTGGGACCAGCTTCTGAGCTCAGCAGAAGAGGAATTGCATCAAGACGTGCCCTGTGAAGCCACACCCACATTTGAGTTTTTATTTTCTCTGAATAGATGAGGTTTGCAGGATGCTTTCCTCACAAGCAGGAAGTTAAGTGCAAGGCCATGGGCACTGGCAATGCATCCTGAACCAATGAGACCTTCTGCTCTCCAAAGCTGAGCTGCTGTGGGCAGGATGAAGCTTTTCAAGGCTAAATTGCTCTGTGGAAAGCCTCTGTCTGCCAGCCTCTGCCCACTGCTGCAGTGTGATGCTGGCAGGCCATGCAGACAAGCAGCAGGAGCCACAGTTATGTGTGGGGACATGGGGCCAGGAAGCTCATTCAGGCTTGGCACCACGCCACAAAATGACAGCACCTGACAGAACATTGCAGTGATTTTGTTTCCTCCATCAGCCTTCTCTCCAAACACCCACTTTGCTTCTGCTGAGGTGCAGAAACCCCCCTGATTTTCCCATTTTCTGCACTGGGGTTCAGAAGTACCCTGGAGCATAAGGTACAATTTTACCCTATGACACTCCATCCATGGCCAGTTTGTTTTTAGGAGTGTAAAAGGTGATGTGCCTCTTGTTACAAAACTGCATTATGCATCTCATCTGCCTGACATGACATGTGGCCTGGGCAACTGGGATTACTGCTAATGATGCAGTTACCAGCAACACACATATTTCTGTCCTTGCCTTTCCTGACTTATTACTTTGCTCATTCCTGAGTCTAAAGTGCAGCATTTCTAATTCTATATGGTTGTACATAGTATAACAAGGATGCAACTGGCCTCTGACCTCTTCATATAACAAGGAAATACTGTTATCCTGCCACAGAATTGTTCTGCCATGAGCACCAGGATGATTTGGCCCTTTGCCTTTTCACCTCTGCAATACAAACAGATCATATTTTTAAGTAAACAGCAATATTTAATAAATATTAATCTTCTACCCTCTTATTTCTTTTACATTCTGAAATTCTTTACATTTTCCCTGCCACATTGGCTGTGATAACCAGCATCATCTGCTGTGTCACTTCTGGGTGAACTAGAACAGCAAGCCAGCTGCATTTGCCAAATAAAATTATACCTACCCAGCCAAAAAACCTTCCAGATCTGCATCTTAGCATTAAAGCTGGATAACAAGGCAGTGGTTCTCTGTTACAGTAGATGACAAATAGGTGCATCCTAACTGTGACTGAAATTGTAGATTTTTGCATTCAAAATTTCTCATCTTTCAAAATAATCCTAAGTGCTGCCAACAGATTCAGATGGTAAAAGCATTTTCACGAGAGTAAACTTACTGATCACACTGATCAAAGCAAGCACTTCTGTACTCGAGTTTTGGAGTTGTTGTTTCTGCAAACGAAAACACTAAAGAAAAAGCTGCATTGCATCTATCAGAATTTTCAACAGCAATACCAAAACCTGTTGCTTGTGGTTTCTCAGCGAGTCTTAGAGGTAGCTGTGCAAGCTTACAGCTCTTCCTGGGAGGGGAGAGGGCATTTGAGACTGCCTTTCTGAAACACTGAAAGGGATGGCCAGCCAGCAGGCAGACAGGAGGAGTAATTCAGGATGCCTATTTGTATGCAATGCAAATTCGTTCGTGCAGTTTTCCTCGTGCCAGTTGTCTTAAGAGACAGCTCAAGTGAAGTGAAGCCATCTGTGCCAGGCCTGGCAAGGGCAGCCCAGCCAGAGCTCTGTGCCCAGATGTAAAACATAAGACATTGTCTGTGGAGAGTCAGTTTGCAAACAATTCCTAAGGGAGCTTCCTAACACACTGGTGAGCAATGCAAACACGCTGCACAAACCTACAGACCATGCTGTGTGCAGACCCATAAAGTACATGCCAAATCTGAGTTTTTCCTAAAGATACCAGCTCTAATTCTTAGCTGCAAGGCAACTGCTTCACACCAGATGTAACAATTCAAGGAAAAAATGCTAGGGAGGTGGATAAAAAAAATTGCAAAGGTCCATATGCAAGTTAGTTACTGGTGTCATGAGGATCAGATGAGAAAGATCATTTACAGAGCAAGTCCTCAGCCAGCTGATGCATAACAATATGAACTCAGCAAACACCAGGGACTGAACTGCAGTCAAGTCATGCAGGGAACTGAGAAGAGGCTGATGCAGAAGAGTAACCAGCAGCAATTAGTATAGCAGCCTACACAAGATGCTGCCCTGATACCTATTAGTATCTGGTGTAAGGACACATGGAGATGCTGAGCATTCTGAGATAATGCAAAATCACAGTGTGGTCTGATACAAGGCCCTGAAGCAATTCTGTGGATGAGATAAAACTCCTGAACTATGAATGGAGATTTTTTTTTCTTTACTTATCCAAAAATTAAATAGTCATAATTCATCACCAGCCTTTACAACAAAGAAAAATTTACTTGTGATGGAGCCAGAAGTCTCTGCTCACTGTATATACACACATACTTTGAAAACAGTATTTCTAATATTGCTGTACTAAAAATGAAGCTCACTCTTTACTGCCCACATCATAAGACTTCATAGCATACTGACAGAGCAAACTTACTTTTGGGTGATGCTGAAGGTGGTCCCACCCAGTATGCCTCCAAAGCAGCCACCTTTCATTCTCAGACTTTTAGCTTGCTACATGTTTTTCTGTTGCCTAATAATGCCATATCCTTCAGGATATTGGTGCAGTAAACCCAGAAGCACGTTTTTAAGCTAAAAAGCTCCAGCTGAGACTGCTGTTTCCATCAACTTTTGATGCCAGGTGGACAAAGTTAAATAAAGGCTGAGCAAGGGAAACAAGTGCAAGTGATCAGGAAGGACAGCTGGGGAGATTGAAACCCAAGGAGAGCAGCTGAAACTAGCTGAATACATGTCTTTCAGTGTAATACTAACTTGGAAAGAAAAGTGCAGTGTAGTATTCTCTCTAGAAAAGAGTGAAAAAACATTAGATGGTCTTCTAAGAACATGAATTACAAACAGGCTGAGGAATTAGTGTTGGCTCATCAATATATCTACCAAAGGAAAGCAATGCTGCTGAGCCTGGAATAGTCCAATAGCTGTTCAATGCAGTGATCTAGTTAACAATTTTGCCTCTGTTTGCAGGTTTTGCAGGACTGTGTTTACCCCAGTCCAGGGGAGTTTCCATAATAGAGTAGAGGGTTTTTTGGGGTGCAGGTACAGTACAGATCTCATATCTCCAGTTATTCAGGTAATGGCTACCAGGTGTGTGTTGTTGTTTTGTGGAAGGTAATTAGATTATTCTTAGTGATTGAAAACATGGAGGAGTTCATACAACAAACACTAAATCAGGTTTTTCTGAAAGGAAGGAGATGAACCATGACACAGGAACACTGGGAGGAAAGTATGGTAACTCCCCAGCATGTTTCATTCACAGCAGTGGGGTATCAGATATGAAGAACTGGCAGAATAGACCCAGAGCCTCAACTCATGGAAGTCTTCAAGAAGCTTTTAGCAATTTATCCAGGATCTCTTTGTTCTTCCTCATACAAGTGGGCAGATATCACACCTTCTGCATGTGTGATGGGCTAAAGTATTTGGATTCCTGTGAGTAATAAAAATAATAGAACTTCTAGTTTTGCTTTCAAGTGCCTACTGAAACATGCAGATATATGAACTGGTGAAAAGAGTCTCTGCACCATTAGATGCTACTGCTTCTTTATCTTCAAGGTCTTTGATGTTGTATTGTTATGGATGAGGAGTTAAAGAATGTTAATTACTGCTGATACACAGCAGCAACTGCTGCTTCTTGAATTCAAATAAACCCTTTGACATCAATGTATGAATATTATAGGAGACACTGTCCCACTGAAGTGACTAAAAAGACTGGCAAAAGAGGAAACCATGTGTAGATCAGCAGGCAAGTAGGACAAATAGGCTGCAGAGAAAGCTCCCATAACTCTTGTCAGCTCTGTCCCTTTTGATCTAGGTCATTTAAGAAAGGCAGAGGCACAACCTCACATCCCCAGCAAAAGGGAAGAGTGGGAATTCTTTGGGGACAAAACAACAGAGGAAGGCATCTGGCACACAGGAATAACTCCATTATGGCAGGCTGCTCAGAAGCAAACAGAACTTCAGGAAGCAACAATTTTGGGAACTATTTATAAAAATTTTGGGAACTATTTATAAAACAGATTTCACCAGTGGCTGGGAAAGAAGAAAGAAGTTCTTATCTATATTGACCTGGGAGGAAGGCAGGGCAGAAGAACCTGACTGAGACACAATATCTCTCAATTCTCAGAGGAAAGGGAACTAAGGAGAGTGTCCCATATGTTAAACACTAAGAGGCTGAAGTCCCTATTACAAGGATCAAGCAATCAGTTTCCACTTAGGTAACTGTTTTAACCAAAACATCCACAATGTCTGCAGCTTTTCCCTTTCCTGCCAGCTCTACCAAGATATTTTTTCATTTTAACCACGTATCCAAGTGCCAGTAGATACTGAAGCAGGACTCCTGTCCTTACATGGGGAAATCTGGTGCATTGCCCACTGACCAGAAGAGAAGTTCTCATCATACTCAGACCACTTCTGACCCATAGTTTGAGTCCTGCTGAACACAGCAAGTGCTGAATGCAGCCAGAGCTTCGAGCCATCTCTGGAGAAAGGGAAGCCAGAGATCTCCCCTTCAGCTACCTTGTACTTACTAGCAGAGACCACAGGGGTCTCCTGTTCTTCCAAACACAGCTGTACCTTACACTCCTCAAGCCCCCAGTACCCCTTTTCCTAAGCACTTGCATTTTCTGACCAAAGTAGCCCAAATCCCCCTTGTCAAATACCTGCACAACCTGTATGACCTCAAAACAGACAACCAGTCTTACAAACCCACTTTTAGAGCCACCTTCCTCCCACTAAGTACTCCATCCACATATGTATTTTCTGTCAGATGCCTCTCAGCTCTCCCACTGGCTTGCAGGAGAGGTCAGTCAGGGGCTGTACTTCTTGTACACTTCACAGGGTCTGATGTCTCCCACTCCTGCCCTACATGTACAATATTTTAAGCAAGATTCACTGATGAAAATCCAAATTTTTATTATAAATTCACTCACGTATGGAGAGATTTTACTTCATAAACCCAGACAGAACAAACTGAATAGCATTTGACAGTAATTTTTTGGCTTTACCTAGCTAAAAAAAAAACCCAACATAATCTTTTTTACTGTGGGTGGATGCGGATGTGCATTGAAGGGGTATTTTCCCAAAGTAATCTTAACAAGTATAGCATTACAGCTATTTATAAAATTAAATTCTATGGCTGACAGTTTTTCTGTGAGCTCAATGCTTCCCATGATCTTAGTCACAGGAAGTCAGAAGTTCTATCCTAACAAAGTCACAGATGAAAACTGCAGTATAGCATTAAAGAATGTTGATATTCACCAGTACTAGCTCAGATTAAAACAGTTAATGTGCTTTCCCAGAGGTGAACAGGTTTGCTCTCCCAAAGGTGGACAGGCTGTCAACAGCAAGAATGAATTAAAAACAAAACTGCATGTACTTTAAGATACAGTAACAGGAATCCCTAGTCCCAGGGACAAAAATAATATGCCCAGGCTGAAGTTTAGCACATAAACCCATAAAAACATTTAATACAAGCTATGCTTTTCCTAACAAAATGTATTGAATTTGTGATTATGGAAATTCAGGTATAATCGTAATTGTTGAATGTTTCCATTATAAACTGAGGCCATGTTCATGACAAATTCCCAACCTTACACTCCCTTCCTGGTCAGCAGGACAGGGTAATGCTCTTCTCTGCTAAAAATTCATTACATATTTAAGCTTGGCTAAAGATCCATGTCTGTTCAGAGGTTTTAGTTTACTTGTTTGCTAGCATTGTTTATTGATTTATTTACAACTGGATATGGGTGGCAGGGGAACACTTTCCCCTATTATTTGTCAGCATCTCGTTTTGGCCAGATATAAGTCTGCTATTGCAAAGCTCCATGTCTATCAGCAGCACAGCCCTGCCCCACATGCTACACACAATCCTGTATCAATTTTTCTGAGTCTGGGTTTCCAGGGCCTGTCATTCATTAATTAAAAAGGACAGAGGACAAAACTGATGATGATAATGACATCAAAGAAATTAGAAATATTCTATGACTTCCAATGAAAGGAAAAAAACTCCATATAATTGAAGACCCATAAAAACAGATATGTCCTTAGATAAAATGATCTAAAAAAACCCATTCACCTACAAATACTTTTACTAGCTACCATGCTTAGAGCATTTGCTATAGTACATATCTGCATGCACAAAGAAATAATCAAAATTCTTAGACAGCTTTACTGTTTTACTTCATGTAAAACTGGTAAGAGAGAACACCAAACCTTTGTGTTTAGTCATCTATGATCAGAAGTTATTCCTAGAACTTTATAGGTGACTGTTTTCATTAGCACATAATTAATGTCCCTTTTAAATAGGCAAATCAGAGACTCTATAAACACCGCTCTCTAGCAAAATCATACTTAACATATGTGGGAGATTAGAACTAGCCTATCCTGTCATTTAACCAGCAATTATCCTGATTTTAAAATACAGAAAATAATCTCCCACAGAATTCAGTAGAAAGTGCAAGTTATCAGCATTCTGGAGATCTAAGTTGTTTCTGTTTAGCAACTGAAATTAATTTGAAAAATGTAAAACCTGCTGGGCCCAAACCTTGAGTAAATGACTTGTGACTTGAACAACATCTTCTGTAACATAATTAAGAACATTCACTGGTAACACAGCACTTAACAAGGCACCAGGGGGCCTCTATGTAGCCGACAATAGGGAAATTTCAATTATTAAGTTGTAACTTCACAGAACCTACAAGCAGTAAGATTCTGGACACCAAGACCAGCCAAAAAAAAAAAAGGCAGGGAGAAGATTTTCTGCAAGGGAAGGTATGTGAAAAGATTTTGTTATTAATAAATGGATCATTATTTTAAAGTCAGGATGTCTCTACTCCATCGTCTGAGCTCTTGTCTTTTAGGCTACACTATAACCAAGCACATTCTTTTCTATACAAAAAGGCAGCAGCCAAATACCAGCACTAACAAAGCACATTTCCAGCAGAATGTGAACTGCTGGACTTTGTGGTTTGCAGAGCAAAAATATCAAAGGAAGAAATGTACCTGGCAATGAATACTGCTGCTACTGATTAACAGATAGACAAGCACAGCCTCCCCTCCAGAGATCAGCAGATTTCCACAAAGGCTTTCAGAAGCCTTGAAAAACACACCTCAAGGCATACAGCAAAAATCAAACCTGTGTCTATCCCCTCAAACACTTCAGTCTCTGCTGAAGTCCTCTCCACGCCCACCAATGCAATGCATCACTGATTCTCAATACTGTCATAAATACTGTACATTGAAATTCTGCTTTTACTGGAAGAAGAAATTAACCTGGCCTTAGATTTCCCACAGAAAGCAGAAAAACCTTAACTCAAATGTTTGAAGTTGCAGGATGAAAGGTATTTCTATATGGAAAAATCTGTCATAGAAGAGATTGTTATTGTTTATTCTCGCAATGTGAACAGAAATCAATAATTGCATAGTACACTAAAAATGCCACTCGTGGAAAATTTAATTTGGCAACCAGAAAATGCAACTGTACATTTAGGACAAATCCTACCAGACTCAGCATCTAGCAATGTCATGCTGAATGCCCTTGATCTGACACAATTCTTCAGGGTCCTTAGCAAAGCATAGACAGAATCCTTCGATTGTTTTCTTTCCTTCCAATCCAACAAGAAGTGTTGCCTATACAGAAATACAGTACAGGACAAGTATGTCTTGCTTAACATCTTTACTTCAGTTTTCCATCATGCACCTCCTCTTTTTATTTGTTAAATAGTGCTCCAAAAGTTCATTAACTAATACTTGTAAAAAGTTTTGAAGATGAACATTAGGAGATAGGGATAACTATTGTTCTTATCAAAGAACAAGTAGAGGTCATCAAGTGTCGAACAGATTTGTTCTGCATGAAAAAAGCTTTACAGATTGTTTCCTATCTTCCTATCTCTCTAAAAATTCTCCCATAACATGAAAAGATATTGCAGGAAGGACATACTACTTGTCAAGCTCTGCCAGTGCTATTTGGCAGATACCAAACATAATACCAGATACGGTTATGAGAAGAAAGTGTTTTAAAAAGTTACTCTTCTATTTCTATCTTCTAGCACAAAACTTCTACTGAAAATGCACATTTTGGAAATACTGATGGATAAAGACACATCAATCTTATATTGGACTGAGTTTTGTGTTTGGTTCTACCAGTCTGTTGATTCTGTTCACAGGTGACATGCATACATATCTCTGCCCCTATAACAAAACTGAAACACATTTGCACTAGTTGTCATTTTACTGCAACATTAAAAAACTGATAAAGCAGCACATCTGTTGAGAAAACATACAAGAAAATGTTCATGCTGCTGCAAAGACCCAAACCATCCAAGTGCAAGATGATTTCTCACTGCAGCAAGACCACATGGATGGGCATGCAAAGTACATCCTAATTTAAGCTGATCTGTAGGCAGGCAGCTCTCCTCCAAGAGCAAGGACTGAAGATTTATCACAATTCCCTGTCTGTTCTTTAAACAGAGAGTCAAATGGTACAGAAACCTGCAAATGCATCTCCTAGCAATGGCAGCTAATTACCATTCAGGCTCCAACTCCTATCCCAGCTGCTCAAGGATAATTACCCCTAATGAAAGTGGTGGTGCAGGCTTCTTGGCTCTGCTGAGTTGTCTTAGGGTAACAGACGGCCAAAGACGTTTGGCATTCAGTACACCTTGCCACAGAGCAACTCTATTGATCCACGTGCCATGGCGTCGCATTCAGACTGAGAAATTCAGTTGTGAAAAACATATGATACACTCAAAAGGAGAGGAAAACATCACTCCCCAAGATCAGACAGCTCCTCTGTGCCAAGACTGTCTGAAATGCAGCCTGCCCACAGGACAGCACAGCTCCTTAACACAGAGCCATCTGAGGTGACAGACAAGTAATGCTCTTGTTTACAGAGCAGATAGGACAGATGAGGGTGCTAACAGCTCAGGGGTGGCTGGAGCAGACCCTGGTCTCTTTAAAGGCCACTTTGGCCATTTACTGTTATACTCTACAATAACCACTTCTCATGATGGTAAAAACGTTTTCATCAGCAGGGTTTATTCCATCTTTCATTTCCCTTCAGCTCTTAATTTGCTCTTTCAGCAAAACATCCAGTGACATCCTACAGCTAGTCATGTTCCCCAGGGATCAGTGTTGGGCCCAGCCCTGCTCGGGTGAACTGGATGAGGGTACTGAGTGTACCTTCAGCATTTTTGTGGACTACACCAAGTCAGGCTGGAGGGCAGGAAGGCTCTGCAGAGGGATCTGAACAGACTGGATTGATGGGCTGAGGCCAGGGAAGTTATTCTATCCTTGAACTCAGCAGTGGTGAGGCCACACCCCAAGTTGTGTGCCCAGTTCTGGGCCCCTCACATCAAAAAAGACACAAGAAAGAGGTGTTGGAGCGAGTCCAGAGAAGGGAAACAGAGCTGGTGCAGGATCTGGAGCACAAGTTCTGCAAGGGGTGACTGAGGGAGCTGAGGGTCTTTAGACTGGAGAAAAAGAGGCTCAGAGGAGACCTTACTGCTCCTTACAGCTACCTGAAAGGAGGCTGTAGCCAGGTGAGAATTGGTCTCTTCTCCCAGGCAGCTATTGACAGGACAAGAGGTATAGCCTCAAGCTGTGCCAGGAGAGGTTCAGACTGGACATCAAGAGGAATTTCTTCATGGAAAGAGTTGCTAAACATTGGAATGGACTGTCCAGGGAGGTGGTGGAGTCACTGTCCCTGGGGTGTCCAAAAAACAACTGGATGTGGCATGCAGTGCCATGGTTTAGTTGGCAAGTGGTGATCAGTCAAAATTGGACTCTATGATCTCAGATATGATCTCTTTCCAAATTAATGATTCTGTGATTCTGTCTTACAGTTTCACCTCTAGAAAAATGGTATCAATATTTCACGGTCGATATTTTCATTTGATGGCTTTTCCTTACATGTGCTACACAGCAAATGGCTGCATAATATTTGCCTGTGATTTTGAGAAGGAATGATTCTCAATTATTCTAGCAGAAACAGTAGGAAAATAATACTGTTCGACCTCCTTTTCTACACAGCCATAAACAACACAGATAAACCAACGTCAAGATGCAACTTGGCATGACAGAGCTGGGAACTGATAGGGAACATTTATAAAACATTTTTGCAGGGAGCAGCCTTGGGAATTGACAGAGCAGAGGAATTACTATAAAATTTCATCTTTGAGTTTTTTCAAACAAAATTTACCCTTTTTTTCTTTTTTTAACCTTGAAAATTATATATACTTAATGACTGCAATACCAAGACAGAGCAGAATGACACAGAAAAAGGGAGAAAGATATACACTTAGACAAAATGTGAAGCACAGAGGATTGTCAATAATCTGAATTGATGAGCTGGAGAGATGTGAAAAAATTGTTCCAAAGGACAGAAGAAATAAGGAGTTTCTCTGGCAGCAAGAAGACCTTTTGATTTGCCAGGGAAGTGGTCATCAAGATGAAAGCACAGGAAGCTGGGAAAAGTGATAGAGAGAAAATACAAATTGAGAATGTGGAAGATTTGGGGAACCTCTCCAGCTTTTTTATTTTTTGAATGCGAAAATCATCAAGTCCTATTGTTATTGAGATGAAATGACACTTCTGCCTTTAAGTATGAAAAAGAAAAGGAACAAGGAAAGGAATAAGTACTATGATGAACAGCTATGAACACAAAGTCAATAAAAACAATGGTTGAGAGAATATCCAATCAATACACTAATGTTATAAATAATGTTTTGGACATAATACTACTTACTTTTTCCAGTGCACATATAATAAGCCTCAATAATGCGGAAATTTATATTTATTTGGCAGTTACATATTACTGGCCACTTTCTATCCTCGTCTTTGGAAAAATCAAGTACCTCCTAGCAGCAGAGACTACAGGAGTCATACAGTTCTTTTGAACTGCAAAAAACTTGCGACACTGCAAGTTTTGCATTCTCCCTGTGTTTGGCTGACAGTTGCATTCAGAGTTTGCCTAGTGAGATGCCTAAGTTGATGACCCTTAATTCCACAGAATTTGAATACCACATTGCTAACTGATACTTCACAAATACTGAAAAATGTAACGTGAGACCCCAGAGACTGTAGGTTCCCAGCACAGCTGAATTTTAACATCCTCAGTTGTACACATTGTCATTTACAGGTTTAAAGAATACATCAGTGATTTGTAATTTAAGGTAAATAAAAGCCTTCTGTGCTAAGGTCCTGGACAAAAATGAGAAAAAAAATCAGAATCATTCTTGATGCTCCTTCCAGTATCTGAATAATAAGTGGTCTCAAAGCACTGGATGACCTCATTAAGACGTGGCATGGTTAAATTGCAAAGCATTTCACTATAAATAGAGCATCTGCAGACGATGCTGTACAACAGAAACTAATTTAAGTTTTAATTCCATAGATCCCTGATACGGTAGGTTTGTCTTTGCTGGAATTTAGGAAATTATGTGAATGCTATTCCAAATCCCACACCTGTGCTTCAGAGGAACACGTTGTGCTTAGAAGGATTTCAGGATGTGCACAGACACGCACAGCCCTATTTAGAAACAACTTACTCTGCACTGATAGCACTCACCCTTAAGTCTTTTTCTTTCTCTTAACAAAGCTGTCAACTGGCTGATAAAACTTTCTTTGCTGTCCCTTGGAGATTACCAGTTTATCTAAGATTCTTCTCAATTATAGCATAAAAGAACTCTCCAAGTGCTCACACGTTCACTCCATCCATCCAGCACGATGATCCCTGCTCTGGTTAGGAAGGAAGGGGGATTTTTATGCTTGCAGGTTCTGCTCACAGGGTGATATGTGACATTGCCCCCTAGTTCTCAATAAAGATCACCCACTCCACTGCACTCAATTTGCTTCCCCTCAGCTGTAACAAACATTACTTATTTCTCTACTCTAGGGGAGAGAAAAACAACCTTAACTAAATTGGGGCTGCTGGTAGGAAGCCATGAAGTCCAAATAACAAGGAGACAAAATGATTTTTCTTTTAATCTTGTTCCCTCCTACAACTCTGCCACAAAGCCTGGTGATCTGAGAAGTGAGATGCAACCTGCAGATCTCTGCCCTGTGCAGCTGGAGTGAATCCTTCCTCGAAGCCCTTACGTAGGTACTTACTGCTTCAGTCACAGCCTCATCTGATCTGAATGGCAAGGGATGAAAATTAAAGGATCAAGAGCGCTCAAAATTACAGTCTTGTGTGTCAGCTAAGTGTCAGGCAAGGCAATAGCTCCACTTCAATTAGTTTAATTCCCATTTGGAGTGCATCCACCCTCCATCTCAGTGAACAGCTCTGCTGCCTTGTCTCTCTGCCAGACTACTTGGCCTTCTTACATGATGGTATACATGGAGAAGGATGATTTCTAGGATACAAACTGCAAGGTACATAGCTTATTTTACTACAGAAAAGTCATGGCTTTGTCAAGGATTCTGAACTCCCACACACAAGTAGGTTTGTCCTGTTTCATGACAATACCTGCACCTAATTGAACACATCATTTTAATTATTGCTAAAAATCAAATAAGCAGCACATTGTTTCTGTCTCCTGGGAGAGACTGCAATTTACATCTCCAAAAATAATATAATTCACAGCAAAATTGAAGTCTCAATGTGTATAATGATTTTCTCAAACATACCTACCACTGTCAATTAACCAAAGCCTATCTAAACAATTCTCTAATGCACCAGATAATTTAAACACTAAAATAGCCTTTAAAATCCCATAGAATAAACACACTACCTCATCCAAGACAAAGCGATTATCATTTTCATTTCACTCCTTAGACAGTTCCTAATAGGGCCTATTCCCCTAATGTATGTCCACAACATCCATTAAGGATAATGAGAACAATGCACATGAATCAAGTGGGAGACTACAATTCACATTTTCTGGCAGGGACCAGACCGTGACCTCCCTTGCCACACAAGTCTAGAATAGCTCAGCTGAGCAGTTCCTCCTCACCTTGGCACATGAAAGCAGACCAGATTTTTGCCCCAGATTACTAGCATTTACATAACACTAATGAAATCAAATATTTAAGGAAATAGCTTGAAAGAAACCTTGGAAAATCTTCATGCAATACAGAGAAATAAAGGCAAATATTGTGACTAGCTGAAGAAAAGGGACAACAAATCCACTGCAAGTTTTTGTACTAACAGATGTATTTCTAAATAACTTACAAAGTAGATATGAGTTACTCCACAGCTGCTGGTGGTTTTCATTCTCCTTAGTGTTCTGAGTTACAGTATCAATTTAAGCTAATCTTTTGTAATAGATGCCATTTCCCAAGTTAAAGCACACAGCTCCCTGCAACACAGGCACTGGATAAATGCAGCCTGGAAGCAGCAGACTCTCCAGTACAATTATAACACCAGTGCTCAGCACTGTGTCTTTATTAAAAACCATCCACAGCCCAGAGTTACCAAGCAGGGATACACCAGCCAAACTGGCCAGGGACTCCTCGACTGCAGAGATGGCTTGTACAGAATCCCATTACACTCAGGCCAGGGAAATTACACAAGGAGCAAGAAAACTTCATGTGGTATGGGGGAAATTACTCTTTTTTACAAGCTGAGCTACTCATGTCACCTTTCATTTATTTAACGCAGAAATTGGTACCAGAACTAGCAGACTGTGATGCAATGTTTCATTTGTGGAGCCATGGTGTTAGCAATGGTTCATTGAGATTATTTCTCATAAACTACCATTAAAGTACTCTTTGTAATTATGTGGAGCAATTAAGCATAAATTACCAAAAATGACATTGGGCAAAAACGTTTGCATATATTAATTCTGCTGACCCCTGTGACTTTACATAGGGAAGAATTTGGAGCTAACCAAAAATATGCCTTGACTGACAACTTGGAGCTAAGCAGAAAAAAAATAATCTTTTAATCCTATTTAATTTAAAATACATTTATTAAAGGCATTCATCCTAATCAAGAATCTTTATTTACTGAATATCAAAATATCCTGAATTAGAAAAGCCATTTTTAAAGCCTTCTCAAATTGAAGCAAAAGCATTACTGCACATCTGGCAAAGTTCTGCCAGAAATGCTGCTGTTCTGTTGCAAACAGCCCCTTCTACTGAAGAGCAAGGAAGAGAATTTGGTCCTTTGTAAAAACCTCTGTACAGATTATAAGAAAGTTTATTGTGTTTCCAAATGTTGAGGGTTTAGATACATGTGCCTCCACCGTACATTAATATATGCTCTAAACCATCTGTAGGAAACTGGACACCACAAGAATCATATCTTTCAGAGTAAAAACTAAAAGAGTACATGGAATAATTTCTCTGTCTTCCTTGTCTGTGTATATGTTGTCTATGTCTATATTCAAAAGGGATGAGTGCCAAAATTTCAAAATGCAGACAAAATATTTAAAAAAGAAAGAACAAATATTTTCTAAAAACTTGTGTATTTCTGATACTTCTTTCTTGATACTTTTTAAAGATGCCATTAAAAATACCATATTTAAAATAAGCCGCTTCTTTCACTTTGAGAGAAAAGCAGATAAAACTAAAGGTTTATTTAGATTGATCAAAAACTGTACAAGATAAACAATATACATCTAAAAACCAAAAAGCAAATGTTTGTCTGGTGAGCTGAACATTATAAGCATTAGAGAAAAAGCCAAAGTGGTTTCCCTCTTAAACAGGGAAATATTTTCTTGTCCTATACCACCATAGTCAGTGGAAATCTGACAGTTAGTGTTAAGCCTATAGTCTTTCCAGCCTCCAAGATAATACAAATACTTATCTTCAGTCATCAGCATTTTTTTAAATTCACAAATGATTAAGTACATTTGTCTCAAAAAATAATTATAATCACCAATTATCCTTTTAAGAAATTGCACTGTATCCACTAGGAAGCCTTTTTCCTTCTCCTGTAAGAACAGCTTCACATATCCTGTCAAGTTACTGGAATCATATGTAAGTGCTCACATCTAAGTGGATCTTACTGTTCCAGGGAGCAATCTACAAAATCCTCCCTTTCATGAAAAATTTTCATGTCTTTAGGCTCTCTGTTACTATCATTTTGATTACAGCTGCTGCTATGTTTGTGTACTAAATGTACAGGGCTGAGAGCATCATCAGAAGAAAACCAGAGTGTGAATTTTGCTTTGTTCAAAAAGTGTTTATTGTGAGCCACGGAGACTTGCACCTAGAGCTTTATCTTGTTGAGAAGATTCTGTGTGTTTCACAAAAAGCTGGGTAATATGTTGATAACAGCATGCAATGCCAATCTGATGACTGATGAGAAAAGATAGCGTGTTCAGAATCAAATACCATCCCTAGAGACTTCCCATAGCATACACAGAGTAATTTGGGACAGTCATCAGGATTTCTTCAGCTATTTTCCATCCCTCCTAAAAAGAACAGGATTGACAGATGTGAATATTTAACACACTTCAGCTTTTCCTTATGACCTCTGATATGGCCACCCCTGTTCTTTATTATTATAGTATGTGTAGACACTGTGTGTTGACTGAAAATCATTTGTGGTGGCTTAATTCAAGGATGGATTCTATTCTATCCTGCTCTGATCTGTTCTATATCCACAAATAGCTGAAGACATTCAACACCTTTTACCTCTCACTGATTTACCTTCAAGGAGAAGCTACTCAGGAACTGCCAATATAAGGCTCTAGCTTCTCTCTGATTTATTCACTTGCTAGAAAGGCATATCAAGTTTCTAAACACTCAAACACAGGAATTCCAACAACACAGAGAAAATAAATTCCGTCTTTGACCTTTCTTAAACTGCTCTTATAGCATCATTCTGTAAGACTGAATTCATTATTGTACTCAATATATTCCATTCAGTGACTGCAAGACATTAGCTAGGATTAAAATCAGGTCAGCAGCACTAAGAATACATAGCACTCTACCCTGAAGAATACAAAGGCACCAAAACACCCCAAAATGGTCATAACTGATCTGTTTGCTCTTGGATTCAGTATTCTCTCTGGCAGGCTGATGGTTGTCTTTAAGATTTTATGAAGAGTAACAATGAACACCATTTAAAAGATCGATATTTATAAAAGAACATGATGAGGTCAGGACAGGCTTTAAGGGTGGAAATGACATTACTGTTATTCATGACATGATAATACCCAGGGCCTCTGGGTATGATATGACATGATAATAACCCCAGCACTACTGTGTTAGTTATTTCACAAAGAATGCGAGGTAAATGGAGCCATCACATGAAAAAAATTATTAAATATATAGGTAGGTATTGATAGAGAATTGCCCAGAGCCCCATGAGGGTCACAGCATCTCACATGAGAATTTGAGTCCATAAAATTGATCAGTTTATTTATTCATCTGCCCACAACACTAAACTCCTCTTAAATTAGTTCCTTTTTAAATTAATTCCTCCCTTGCAGGTAGTATATCCATATGCTAGTTGTACATCACACCATCCAGGCAAGTAGGGGCATCACAGAGAACAGCTGCATCTACAACCTGAATCAGTGAGGACAGAAATAGAGTATTTCCAGTTAGGTTCATCTCCAGTCAAGGTGGTTGAACTACACAAGATCTGTAACACTTTCTCCCCTTCCCTACCTGCTCTCTAAATATGGGTATTACATAGGGATACCGAATTACAGGTGCATGCATATCCCAGCTCATTATCTGCATATATTATTTGCTATTTCAGTGTAAGGTCCTCTATCACAAGCACCATCGCTCTGCTTGCCAGTGGAGTTAGATGAAGACCTCCTGACCTGAGGCACAAGGTCTGCAGTGCATGAAGAACTCACTCTGCTGCTGGCAGCTCCAGCAACCCTAAGCGTGGGGTGGGTGAAGCACCGTGGCAGAAAAAGCAATGTTGGCGTTGGGTCGCAGTTCCTTTGGGAGGGACATGGGTTCCTTTGGGATGGATGCGTGTTTCTTTGGGATCAGCACAGGTTCCTTTGGGATGGGTGCCTTTTTCTTTGGGATTGGCGAGGGTTCCTTTGGGATGAGCACAGGTTCCTTTGGGATGGATGCTATTCTCTTTGAGATCGGCGCGTGTTTCTTTGGGATTGGCACGGGTTCCTTTGGGATGGGCTCAGGTTTCTTTGGGATGGGCACCTGTTCTTTTGGTTTCAGCATGGTTCCTTTGGGACGGGCACGGGTTTCTTTGAGATCGGCGCGGGTTCCTTTGGGATGGGCGCCAGTTCTTTTGGGATCGGCGCGGGTTCCTTTGGGATGGACGCCGGTTCTTTTGGGATCTGCGCGGACTCCTTCGGGCCGGGCGCGGCTCCAGTGCTCCGGGAGAGCGCCGAAGCCGACGGGATCTCCCGGCGCCCTCTGCTGGCGGCGGGCGCGCAGACAAGGAGGACAAGGAGCGGCCGCTCGAGGCTGGGTCAGGTCCCCCCGCGGCTCCATCGCTCCGCTCTGCTCTGGCTGGTCCTGGCCTGTCCTCTCCGTATTGAAGAATTTCGATAATCGTCACGGTGCATGTCTGAGGTTACACAGTGACAGTCATATTAGCTTGTGACAGACAGCAGATATTCACGGGTATTTTGGAGTGAGCTATGCATGTGCTGTCCCTCTAAATGGAACAATCGTGCACACCTCGTTTGCAGCAAATGCTTGGCTCCTTTTCTGTAGCATTTTCCTTGGACTTCAGTATAATATCAGTGATGAAAACCAACACTAGAGAGGCAATCTCGTCTAGTGTCCAGGTAACCTGCCCTGGAGCCTGGGTTCTGCTGGCTGTGCCCCTGCCCCAGCAGGTGGCTGCTGACCTGCATCATTTACACTGCAGTAGCACCTGGAGACCCCCAGAGCAGGGCAGGGCAGGGCAGGGGCACTTGTCTGACGTGAACTGTTAATAAAAACCAGGCTTGGCCTTCCTAGGTAACAACATGCAAAAAGAAAAATGAAATAAATGTATTGTGATAAGGCACCAGAAGTACTGTGCCATTAAATTTGGGTTCCAGTTTCCCCATCTGAAAAGCACTTTCAGAGATGTTCACATGAAAGGTGAGCGTGGATTTTTAAACACTGGTATTACATTATGTGGGAGGTTTTTTGACACATTTTCCTACAGTAGCTTTTTTCCTTGGAACAGGTAACACTGAATCTTTCTGTAGACTGTGTTTCCATGATGACAGGATACAGGACTGTGCAATACCTCAATTAAATGTTTGCTTTACAACCAGCAGTAAAAAAACTACATCTGAAACTTCATCCTTGGTAGTTATCTCACCCATAGTTGCAAATGATCATCTTTAAGTGAGATTCAGAGCCAAGACTTCCACATAAGCAGTTTGCTACTCAAATATATATTAATTCAGCTGACAGAACCATGAAAACCTCCGAAGTTTAAAAAATAAAAATTAAAAAAATCACTGCAAGTTTTTCTCCTTTGGATTTCACCTCCTGCAGCAGCTGCTTTTTAGCTATGTATGTCTACATCTCCCTTCCCTTGCCTGCACACACACAACTAGCTGCCATGCAAAAACTCAATCCTCAGTATCAGGCTGTCATCACACTAAAATAAAACTGCTCGTTTTTAACCAAAGGAAACTTTTTTATGACTTGCCCCTCCAATAAAGCCATCATCCCGTGCTAACGAGGTGCTGTGAGATAGCTCACATGGTCCTGCCCAGGCGCTGCTCCTCGCCTCGGCAGGAGGAGCGGGAGGAGGCTCGACCTGCCTGCTCCCTCATCCTCAGAGAGATGTCACCTCCTCCTGACCCCATCCTTTGAGCAAAATTAAGAGCCTTTCCACTGGAATGCAGTGCTACAGGCAAACATGCCCTAAGGAAACAAGAAGAGCTATCAAATCAGTAAAGCCTTGCAGGATGAGGCCCTGTCTCTATCTTTCCCTGATACTCTTTTCCAGTTCTCAAAAGCTGTGTCACTGCCAAACCTCAAAACTGCAGCTTCCACATCATTGATGTTCACATGAAGGGGCTTCTGTCTTGTTTAGTGTACTAAAGTGAATACATTTTAAGCTTAATTTTAATTATCCACTTATTTGCTCTTATGGTAATATGTCCCTAAACATAGGTTGAAGAAACGTCTGCTGCAGTTTCCTTTTTATTATCTATTTAATCTAAATTCTCTCAGCCAGATTTTTAAAAGGTAGCTAAACCTAAAGAGGATAAAATTCTACATTTATTATAGCTACAAATAATAGAATTAAATGGAATTATAGAGGTAAAGTGGCAGCTCTGATTTTCTTATTTTTAAGCTGGTAGAGCTCTCTGCAGAAGACTTTGCATCTTCTGCAAAGCCTGTGTATGCATACACACATGACACAATGGAGTTTTAATAGAACAGCTTCCTATTAAACAAGGTCAATTTTCATTACTGCTACTAAGATAATATTATGAAAAAATAGAGTATTTGGGTGTAATATAGTGAAAAACTTAAATCACTGCAATGATCTTTAACAGACCCTGCAACAGTTTCCCATGTGCTCCTTTGGCACAGCCAGCATCTTTTCTGTCGCTGTGTGAGTGGGAACTGGGAATAGCTACCAATATCCCCACTGGGGCTAACATCATCTGCACCAGCCATGCTTAGCACAGCCTGGAAACAAGACTCCAAAGATTTCACTAAGGGTTATAAAGAGCTGGTAGGCACAGAGCCCACATCAATGAGCGAGTCAGTCCATCTAGCTGATGTACCATGTCTTGTAATCATCCAAAAGGAATGCCGCTGCCCTGTCTGCTGTTCAGTCACAGAACTTCTGTCACTGCTGAGCTTGGATTTTGTCATTCCAACAACCTCATCAGAAATGGGAGAGGTATGAAATACCCTGAATCTGCACTGAAGGATTGCTGCTGTAAAGTCGCAGCTCCTCAAAATACCCCTACCCATTCCCTGAACTCTTGCAGGACTAAGTCCATAATTTAGTACAAGTCTAAAATATTGCTTTGATCAACCAACATGCCCTAGAGATGTCTTCCCTCAAACAGGCATGTTGAACTGCTTAAACCTGACCTGCATGTGACTGCAAAAATGCACCTGAGAACTACTGATTTATGGAGCTGACTGAAAAACTACTTCCCCTCTAATACAACAAGCAACCACAGCTCTGGAGATACAAGCTCTGAGGAAACCATTCCCATATAGGTATCTCACACACACCTCCTCCAGTCCAAGAGTTTGTGGTTCCCATTGGCCCTTACTTTATTCGGGACCCACAAGTGCAACATGTGCACACTTAATGATAATGACAGGGTAATTTCCTACCCCTGGGATGTCCCAAACTATTTAATGGGAAAGACCAAATTCAGCTGGATGACTTGCAAGTATCCTATTAGGAATGTGATTAAAAATGGCAATATTCAGAGATGGACATCCATAATGCAGCCTAGGACAACAAATCACTTCTGTCACATAACGAAGGTCAATCAACTCGGGTTCTGTGGGACTGAGGGTGGCAGTTTTTAGACACAGATATTTGCATGATGTCTAATACAGAGCCTATGCTTTGTGCCTGTTAATAAATGTGTCCTTGTAAAATCCCTGTGAAGTAGAAAGTAGTGTTATCCTGATTTTTCACAGATGGAAAATGGAAACACAGAGAAATTAAAGGGGAGAGGCTGTCTCTAGGGTACTCATGACGCAAAACAGCCAAATCTTTATAGGTCAAAACTGCCACTTTGAATTGCACCTAGCAACAGATGGGAAGCCAGATTCATTCCATTATGTGTCCTTTTCAGTAAGGAGAGAGAAAATAACCAGTGTAAAAAAAAAAAAAACGGCTTATTTTTGCTATTATTGTTTGTTAAGGATTGCTAGAACAGAATGTGCTGTGGAGGAGATGGAGGGGAAATGGTGATTATTGCAAGGGTAACATTTACCTACAAATCTTGTAATCAAGGAGTTGCTTTTCGCACCAGTCTATTCCCAGCAGCTCTAAAATCTCCCAGATGAGTAAAGACATTTGGTCTTTAGGCCAGTGTTCCCTCAAATGAGTAAAGTAAATAGAAAGCCAGCGAAAAGAGAAAAGCCAGGCTTATCAAGCTGTTGCTGCTCTATCTCTTGCTGCCTTCCACAGTTTGCAGGGCACACGAAAAGTAGAATAAATACCCAGTTACATTTTGCTTATCATCTGACACATTTCACAAAAAAAAGAAAGGCATCCACTAAGGGTTTTCTCTTTTTAATTCTGTCTGCTGCTGACAGAAGGGGTGCTTTGAATCAGACAGAAAAGATAAAATGGTTTTAAATATGTATATATTTAAGAGGTTATCTCAAAGGAAAAAATATTTTCTGCTGTGGTTGGCTGCTATCTTAGCCCTGCTTTAAACATTTATCTGATGAAATCACTGCATTCCTCAAAAGAGTCGGTTCGTGAGTCCTCAGATTCTTATGGCTAACAAATAATTAAACAGCCCAAACCCTGCACTTTTAACAGTAAAGTGTGTGACTCATGATGCCTGGTTAAAAACCCAGCAGGTTCAGCATGGCCCCCTGCCTGCTGGGGTAATGCACTCTCACAGCAGACAGCAGGACAGGATTCTGGCCAGGCCCCTGGGCTCAGGGATCCCGCAGCACTTCAGGCAGCCCCTGCAGATACAGAGGGATTCACCATGGAGCCACGCTGACAGCCTGGACAAGAGGCATTAACACTGCAGAAATTAAAGCAAGATGAATTAAGGACAGCAGCTTTTCCTGGGGATTAGCTGATTTTATAGACCTTGGGAAAAGTGTCAGCTTTTTAAAACTACTTCTAATTTGGGGATTCCATGGTTTGAAGGCTGTTTTTAAAGCTATGGGGGTGACCCCAGTTCAGACAGCAATACAAACAGAAGACTACTTGCTAATATTTATAGTTCTTTGGCATCCAGGTGTCTCAGAGCACTTTAGAGAGACTTGTGAGAGGAATTTTTATAAACTGTAAATCACATGGGTGATGGCAAACAAGAGACAAACAGATACAGAGGGTTAAATTACTTCCATGAGGTTGGCTGCACACCTGAAAACCTAAGTCCTTTACATTCCACTTCCATGTGGTTTTATTTCATAGCAATTGAAAAGTCCTGTCCCGCTGTTTCACCGATATTTTTATTTTAGAATTTTATATAGTACAACCTGTCAAAGTGCAAACTTCTAAGAGGAGTCACAAGTAATTTGATAACTTCTACATTACCAAAATTATGAGAGAAATTACTTTAAAAATAATTAAATTACATTAATTCAATCTGGAACAAGTCATGTAAGGGAGGAAAAATATAACTTGCTATCCCTTTACAAACATTCTGAGCAGTAAGTTATGGACAGCTGTTGCACTGGTGGAAAACCCAAAGAATCAGCACAAGATGACCATAATAACATCTTATATCCAAAGAAACCTCTAATTTCAACCTCAATGTCTGCAAATACAAACCATCACATTAATACATGCAAAGGTCTGCATGTGTTAGAAACACCAACTGCTGATTTGAAGTTCTAGTAATCTTCTTTTCCCTGACAGTGTGAAAGGAGGTGGCTGGTACAACAGCTGCAACTTCAATTACCTGTGAGGACATAATTCTAGATGCACGTTGTCTCCAGAGTGAAAAACACAACCCATTTCTTGTGCTCCAACCAATCCTGGATTTATCATGACAAGAAAACTAAAAAATCTGCAAGCTGCTGTGAGTGAAATACAAGGTCAGGTATCCTTCAGAAATACAGGAAGGGAAGGAGGCAGAAAGAGGAAGGGAGGAGGGGAAGATCTTGAACTAGATTAATTTAATTAAGGATAACCTACCACCATGCACTTGATGAAGGTGAGTGCTGATAAGCCCCCGTAAGAACTGAAAAGTCTTGAAGTCAGGGATCACAGTTTATCTGGAACAGCAGCAAACCTGCCTGGCTGGCCTAGAAGGGGCTTGGCCAAATCCAGGTTGATTTCCTAACAGGTGCTACAGAGAACCACACAAATTAATCAAACATAATGAAGGAAATTATGCCTTAGATTGTATCAAGATCTCTTGTATCCAATGGTACTTCAGTATAGCAGCCAGGAAGGGATCTGCAGGAAAACACAGAAGAGAAATTGGGGAAAACTCACAGCATCTGGACTTTTCAAGTGACTGGCCCAAGTCTGCTACATCTCACCATGTGGAAATGATCTAGCACCTTCCCCTGTGCCTTAGCCTTGCTTCCCTACAAGTGGCAGCAACAGTCTGAGGGATGGGGGTGAGGGAAGGAAATTGATGTTGACAGAAGGTCAAAAAAGGGTAACTCATGCCTTGAACACAATTAGTTCAGTGGTTAAATGGGGTAAGATGTGCCACCCAGGATGTAAAGGGGGATTCTCCACCCTGTATTTCAGACAGGCCAACAGTTCACTGCCAGCCCGAAGACTGATGATTATTAGGAAGAAAATAATGTTGACATTATTCATATCCATCAAGCTGCACTTGTTCCAAGATTTAAAAAAAAAATCTCTTGCTGCAAAATATTCATTATCAGAGATATATGATGTGGCAATAGCACAGGAGTGGAGCTCATAATCCTGTTTCTGTAGCTCTGCCCAGCCAGGGCTCCACACAGCCCCAATCCTGCTTGGGAGGAGCTGAAGATGAGCCATGCAGCTGAAGAGTGTACAAAGCAGATCTGTACCAGCTGTTCCTTCCCAAAAGCATCCTCTCTGGGAAAAAACATTAAAAGCACCTGCACAACAGAGAGTCAGAGACAGGTAGTTCTGGATACTCACAAGGCCAAGAATCATCCAAATTTTGTGGGTATCTCCATTACAGTAATTCTAAGTGCATTATGGCCATCACATTATACATTTTCTGATTCACTTTTATTTTGAATACAACTCACTTATCAAGATTTAATTTTAAAACAATGACTTCAGGTTGAATTGAATGGTTCTGATCCTTCTGCTGTGCTAGAAAGTTGTTCAAAATTATGTACTACATGTCTTGAAGCACTTAAGGCAAAAGTGTTATAGTTCATTTCTATACATTCTAAATACCAAACAAATTTTTCAGCATTCTTGCCTTGTATAACCTCTCCTTACTTGTAGCTAATTAAAAAGCAAGGTCCCAAATTGCCTGCTCTTGTAATATCATCCTAGAGGGAAAAAAAATTAAGATTATAAAATTGCTCCAACACTTTTGGAAATTACCTTTTCAAATGCTGCCCCTGAGTGCAAAAATGGACAGAACAGAAATAAAGTCAAGTTAAAATAGACAAGCCAGGTCACCAAGAAGAAAGTTCTCCTTACATTACTATGTAAACATACAATGGAGGGAATCTAACACCTGGAGATCACAGTAAAAAGTCTAAGAGAGGTGGAATATTGTCAATGATTCCCAGAATTCAGGCCACAGAAAGAATGCAACATTTGTTTCCCTGGCAAACAGCCTCTAAAGTTGTCCCTGCTTCAGTCCATTAAAAAACTTCCAATAAAAATACATTTTATACCTTAAAGCTTGAAATAATCTATGCAAGAATGGACTTTTTCAATGTTTGCTCTTACTTAATCAAGTGAAAAATTTCTTTTCACTGAAGTTTACTCTGCATGATTTCATCAATGCACAGCAGTAGCAAGTAACTTAAGCATTTGTGTTCTCAGATCTTAATCTTTACGATGTAGTTTTTAAATCTGCCACTTTCCTATTTGGAGGGTAACTAACAACAGAGTGCATTCATTCCCTCCTTTCCCAACCAAGCAAAACACTCACTGGGATTTCCTTTTCAAGCCTGCTAATTGAAAACATTCTGCAGTTTATTAGTCACTATACAGATTATCTGCTGACATGCAAACTCTCACTCATTCCAGACTTGTTAATTAACATGTAATTACTGATCCCACAGAGACTGGACTGCAGGTGTGATGCTCTGGGTCCTGCTCTAATAACCGTTCCTCTCAGACGCCGGCACAGATGGAATACACAGCAACTGCATTTTCCCAGAACACCTCTCACCCTCCCCAAAAGTGCTCAGGCTCTGCTTCACTTTTAGTACTTTCTTTTTTTTTTTTTTTTTTTTTTTGAGTCTGGGTTTATTACGTGCAACACCCACCCACAACAAGCAACAGAAATCTGTGCTCTCCCATCAGCCTGACTCAGCAGGACCCGGCCCAGAGCAGCTGTTCTGCATGGTGAACTTGAATGGGAAGGCCTAGAAGAAAAGAATGGCAGAGGATGAAGGAGAGAATAGCAAGGAAAGAGACAGATATTCCCTGTCATTTCTGTGACCACCTAAACGATGATCTCACCTACTGGTGTATTCAGTGCAAGGCAATTCTCAGTTAAGTCTCTTATAAAGCACAAATCTCAACATTAAAATACTACCTTTCAATCAATTACTCTTACATGAAGCCTCATGGTACCACAACTATTCCCTTCATGTGTTCTTTGGATAATGGGATGTTCAAGAAGAAACCTTGTTCAAATCCCTTGCCACTGAATTCCCTGTAAGTTCTTATATTTCCATTCCTATTTCCTTTGAAAGGGTTCAAAGAGTCTTTCCCAAGGAAGACAAAACGATTATCAAATAGTAACAGTGAGAGTACAAAGGCACTGCCATGGAAACTTGGGTCAGATTAAATCACTACAAGTTTATAATTCCTTATTAGCAAGGTTATACTGGTCATGGGATATGGTCAAGAACCAAGTCCAGAAGGAATTTTATTAAGCAAAGTACAATTGTCAGGGGTAAGTACATCCAAATTTAGAACAACTAGGGAACTTGACTGTTAAAAGCATACAGAGCAGGCACATAATTCCATCACTGAAGTCAGAAGTAAAACTGGCCTTGACTGTATCCAATGGGAGCAGACTATATCGACAGTTTTGAAAATGTAATTAAGAACAATTAAGGATTAAGAACAATTTCTGAATCCTTGGGAGAGAATCTCCAATAAAAACATGATCAGAAGTCATGAAAATTACCACCTCAGATGGACCCTTAAAATTTGCTGCATTGTGTTTCATTATGAACTGAGTATGATCATGACAAGCAATCTTTCGATACTCTTTCGCTGTTCTATTACAGGAAACAAAAGATTAAACTGTTCTAAGTAGGAGCCACATTCAGTTTAAAAGCTCCAGTTTAATTTACTGGATTTCAACAATAACAACAAAATCTTTGCAACAAGAACACTGTGCCACTCTTTGGACCTTCTGGACCTGCATGGACTCGTATGCATTCATTGTCAATTCACCGTTAACTACACTGTTAGTTTATGAACCTTTGCAGAAGGAAATGCATAAGAAAGATGGGGCTAGTACAAATTGATTAAGAGAGTCACTAAGGAAAGGGATTTTTGGAATTAATAAGTCTCTTTCATAAGATATACTGGCTGGAAAGTGGCTGTACATTTGCATCAGAGGAGAGATGAAGTCTGTCTGAAATAAAAGCACAACTTGTCAAGAGGAGAACAGGGAAAATCCTGTGTGATAGATAATTCCGAGATTGTCAGATCTGGGTCAAGATATTAAATCAGAGCAGAAGTAGTTACTTTTATTAAACATGACACATTATATCAAGATTAAAGACCAACAATATCTCAATAGCCATGGCTCTAGTAGAGAAAGCTGTAACAACATCATCCCTTCCATATTTAGTGCAGCAATATGCTTCAACCTGGTCTCGTGTATGGGCATTATAGGACACAACTCTTCAAGGCACTGGCTTCAAGGGGGCTTGAGAAAACTAAATAGTAAGATAGGTCACTGCTTAGCTATCTTGTGGCAGCTCTGAAACCTTCACAATTCCTAGCAAAATCCGGGTCAGCCAAGCATTTGGTCGACCATGGTCTCTAGGTAATCCTGACCTTGCCAACTTCTCTCCGTTAAGGATTCGGGAAGGGCCTGTTCACAAACCTCCCATCAGTGACAGATTTAGAACAGACTCCAGCTGCATTTCACACAACTGAATCTGCCAGTATAAATGGACACATTATGCAATGTAGGAAGCTTTATGCACTGGAATTTTATGATAATTCCTACCTTGGCTACAAGAAGGACATTTTATGCAACTTAGTGACTAAAGCAGACTGAAGAGAAAACTAGAGCTCTGAAGAAGGAAAATGGAAGACAGTTGTTCACAAAGTGATGATAGGTGATAGATTTATATAAGCAGTGATTAAGATGATCTGTTCAGCTTGACAGTAGATGTTTTATCTGTAAACTGTTCCACAAAAGTCAGTGAAGATATTGCCTACAGAACATAAGCTGAAGCGAAATCCAGCTCTTTAAGAGTTAATTTAATTCTAGGAGAATAAAGCAAATTCTGCTTCTGACCCTGTCCGTGATACATCAGTCTTCATCATTGTGAAGTGGCCTGACCTCTTCCTCCAAGCAGAATGATGAAAGGCAGCTACTAAAGCTACACACTTTCAGATCTTGGCTCCTAGAAAAGAGGCAGTTGCCCCTCTTTCCAAGTGAAAAAACATGGAAAAGAATTACCAGAAAAGGTCACACACAGCCACACCTATGAAAGTGTTCAAAGGCTTTTTCATACCTGGATAACATTGGGAAAGGCTCATCAGGAGAGCCACAGCACTGTACAGTGTCACTGAACAGCTTCCAGCCTCTAGTTTGCTGGTGAAAAACTAGGACAATAAATGGTGAAGGGAAACACATCAGGAGCAGTCCTATTTCTCTTTCCATTGCTGACACTGTTATTCGTAGGTGGGGTCCTGAAAAAGCTCCTTTAAACTTCCAGTACAAACACTGACATGGGGTTTTCTCCTGCCTCAATTTAATTTCAAATAATATCCAAATAAGCCCATCACCCTTTTGGAAGGATGACAAAGATATAATGACATTTGCAGCACATACTGTTAAACCTGTGATTTCAGGTAGTGTCTTGGATGCTCTCTCCTACAGATTGTAATGCTAATATAAAACATATACCTTGAAAGAGGAGAAAAACTGGTCACAACAGAAAGAAAATTCAAGCACATTTTTGTCTTCTAAAGTAAGGCCAGAGAAGATGTAAGTTTGAAGTGAAATACATATGGAGGCTCCTCAAGTAAAAATTATTTGTATAACTGAAAAGAAAACAAAAACTGAATTTTTAATATTGTGTCATCTCTTCCTTATTTGTTAACCTCAGAATAAGAAATGTGTAATATTGTTTATGTGGATTTCTTTTCCTGAGATTATATTCAGCTCTGGAAAAGGCGAAGGAAACAATGACATTTTCTCAAGTCTAATATTTCTGCTCAATAACTAATGGAAGAAAGTGAAATCTGGAAAGAAATAAAGAATTAAATCAAAGCCTATTCCTTATCCAGTCTGGGGTTGTAATCTAAACTGTTGTTCAGAAGACAGTGTGGTTTGCATTAATGAGCTACTGTTTCAAGCTCAGTGTTTACAGATCACTACAGTACCACAGAAATCTTTCAATATTAAATACACAATTCTGACTCATTGCAAGACTCTTCCCAACTTTGCATGCTCATTAATGCATTCCATGGCAGAGTTAGCTCAGTACACAGATGTTATTACAATGTACATGAGTGTGATGACAGGAACAAGGAATTGAAGTTTGTATCAAATGCAGTCTCAGTATCTGATCACATCCAATTTGAAAATTTCAATGCATAAGTAAAAAATATTGTAGTAGATGACAGTAAAAGTCTAACATGGTTAATTTTCTAAAAAATATCATTCCAGCTTACTACTTCATCTTGATTTTGTACATCTTGTTTTAAAAACACATAGTACTTGAACTTGGAAAGTTTAATCAAAGAAACTGAAAACCTGAGTGTTGCCCTAAATTAATGAAGCCTCAAAAGAGTGCTTTAGATTTCTACTTACTTGCTTCCCCAGTCAGACAGTCAGGACACTAGAGATCTAGATGGACAGATGGGACAGTGCCAGCCTGCTGTCCTTGGGCTATCAAAGAAGCAGGTCCAGCACACCCCACCACGACCCTCTGAACTCACTTGAAGGGTGTTCAACAGAAGAGAGCTGGGTTTGGCTCCTGCAGCTGGTGCAGCATCATTGCCACATCTTTTAAAGCAAGAAAAATGCTTGTGCAAGAAGAATTACACTTAGGTCTTAACGTCTCCTTCCTACCACCCATCCAACATGAAAGCACCAGCACCCTACAGCAGCTTGGGTTGTATTTATTGGAGTGACTGGATTCAAGTCAGTGGGACAATGCCCACGGTCCTGACATCCTGATTTCTTTTCCTTTTTTAAATCAAGCACTAGTGAAGGAACATACTTCAGACTCCTTTTTGGCATTCCTGGGAAGCAGGTGAGCTTGGAGCATTGTTTCACCTCACAGAGAGGAATCCAAGACAAAATATTTTAGAACAATTCAGAGGAAACATTACACCTGTGAATAACAAAACCACTACCAATTACACAGAGTCTGCATTTTCACCTTCTGACCTGTATTATACAAATGTCAGTCCTGAACAATTCTTTCTAATCCAAGTCACAGGTTTGTTTTGTTCAGATACACAGATGTGATCACTGTATGTGAATACCTCTCCAGAAGTCCATCCATTGCAGAATGAGATAGTCTTTAAAATAAATTATTTTCAAATATGCAGTAATAGCTCAGAATCGATTACAGGTTGAGTTAATATCTTTAAGATAAATTGAAGGCTTCTTATTGATGTCATAGACTATGGATCATATCCTGAGGCTGCTCAAACCAGACCCATCTATTAAGAACCTAAACACATGGCTTGTTTTTCAAAAGTGCTGAACCCTTAGCAACTTGCAAGTTCAAAGCTCAAAGTGATTTCAAAGCTCAAGATTTTTGAAAAACAGTAAGGTATATAATTTAAACACCTAAACACAAGCTTACTGGAATTTGCAAAGAAAATTCTAATAAATATCTATGTAATTAATTTACAGACCCTGGGCAGTACCACTGAAAGAATCTTACTACAGATGCTTCATTTACATAGTGGTGGCTGTCTGTAATCCACTGAGATATTTTAATGCACCGGGAAAAACACAAACACTTATCCCAACACCCTTCATTATCTTCTCAAATTCAGGTTCCACAACTCTGATCTCCTTATGCACTCTCTCAGCCCACAGCCAGGTAATCCCATGGAGCTCAAACCTCTTACACTGAGATCTAAGGTAGATTATGTTGCTGGGCTTTCACTGCTGCTCCTCAGCTGATGCAAGGTCATTTATTAAGCTTTAATAAACTGATTACAAGTCTGAGCCTTAAGTTTCTCCTGAAGACAGCAGCAGTTGCTGAGAGTCATGGAGTTACAATCACTTAAGAAGTTACCACTTACCAAGCATTCTGTGTGGATACTTATGTGAAACATCACTCGAGGTGGTTTAAATCAATTCAGCTTCCAATTAGCCATTCCACACTCAGTTGTGTCTGTACCATATACAATGTAATTCCAAACTGCATCATTGAACACAATGCAGTTGTCCTTAAAAAATATATCTGACTCAGATAGGTTTAATTTCCATAAGTAAACATTCAAATGCAAATCAAGCTGATGTAACTGGTTTTTAAGAAATAAACAGTTCTGCATGGAAGACTATGAATCCATTTAAACACACCTGTGTCTTTTTACTTATTCTTAAATAAAGTCAATTTTAGACTATATTTTGAGTATGTTGGATAGTAGAGCTCTAAAATACCTGTTTCATACAGCTTTTAGGATCTTTAAGGATTACCAATGATAATAATCATCAGAGTCAAACAGCAACTATACACATTATTCTTTATATGATATTATTTTATATACAGCTTTATAGGTAAACCTTCATTATACTGATACAGGAGATGAAAGCTAATCTGAAATGTTGAATTATATTTAAACATCCTTCAGGAACTGCCTATTAGTGAATTGCTGTAAAGCTTGTATATAACATGTATATAACATTCCATGATTTCATACAATCACAGAATCAATTAGGTTGAAAAGACCTTTAATATTATCAACTCCAACAATCAATCCAGGTGCCAAAACACCACTAAACTATGTCCCAAAGCACCAATTGTGCATGTTTTTTAAATCCCTCCAGGGCTAGTGATTTCCCCACTTCTTTGGACTCCCTGTCCCAATGCTTGACAACCCTTTCATAGAAAAGCTTTTTCTGGTACCTAACCTAAACCTCCCTTGTGCAATCTGAGGCCATTTCCTCTTGTCCTCTCACTGCCTGGGAGGAGGGACCAAGCCCCACCTGGCCACAACCTCTTTCAGGTATCTTTTTGTTAGTGAATTTACATCTATTACTAGTCCAGAAGGAAAAGACTAAATTTAGAGAAAATGTAGGTAGATCCATGACCTTCAAAGGAACTGGGAACATCTGCTCATTTCTTTAAATAGCTGCAAAACTAGAAACACGAAGAGAATTTGGTATGAAGAAGTGTCTAATGCTTGTATGCAAACTATCAAAATACAGTGTCAGTGGTTCCTGGCAGCACTCCTCAACAGGATGATGCAGTGAGCACTGGTAAGAAAAGGTCCATGAGGAAGTACATGAAAACTGGTTTATGTTGAGCACCTGTTTAAACAGCAAGGGTCAAAGCTGAAGCTCTCTAGTAGCATCCAAATGCTGCCAAAGGGTAAATGTCAGATTGTCTTTGGTATGTAACAAATTATTACAAAACAAAAATATTGTCATTTAAAAACCTCACTCAGCTGGAAAGGAAAAATTACAGAAGTCTGCACACATTATAAATAATACATGCCCAATTATTTTCAGAATCAAGGCATAAAGTTACAGATTTAGAAGGTCTTCAGATTTTATATTTAAACAAGATTTCAGGCTTTTACTCTGTTGTACCTAATCCTGTACGTTTCGGGGCCATAATGATAAACTGCAACTGATTTTAACATTTGAAAATTTATTTTAAATGTTATGTAATCACTGAAGATTATAATACAGCGGCACATATTTCATAATGCTGCTCTAGATCCCGGTTGACAGGATACCAAGCAAAGACTGCCTGCTTTATCACAAAAAGCAGAACACCTCCTGGATTTTGGCAGAAGATCAGTCCAGAGTTATTGGAGTACATAAGTGTTTGCAAAGCATCTGCAAGAATCCTACAGACAGCAGATTAAGAAGCCTGACTTTCTCAACTCTCCAGAATCCAGTAAGAATTTTGCATGCTAGAGGAACCAAAATGTGTGTATTACCTAAATCATTTCTATCTCTCCTCCAGCTCTGTGGACACTTACATGCCTTGTTTGGGTCAGTATTTCACTATTCTATGAAATTAGAACCCAAAAGGTTAACCCAAAATTAGAGGTATTCTAGAATCCATGTGGAATCATCTGTGGTTCCAGAACATGTAACACTGGTGAGGATGTGACACAGAGCACACAGAAAAGGAATGGCTCTCTGTGCCTGCACAGCCTGTACCTGTCACTCCAGTGTGTGGAGACCTCGGCAAACTGTTATTTTTACAAATTATTTAGGAGCCTTGTTTTGGCACTGTCACTTTGCAAAGCAGATGTCCCAAATTTCTGAACACTTAAATGCAGTTATGTGGCATTAAAAGCGGGCATCTGTGAGTGAGAGGAGTGCCCAGGCTGCAGTGGCATCAGCAGCAGGGAGCTGTCATTCTGTGCCTGCTGCAGAACACGTCAGGGAGTCGGGGCACGGGAAAACGAGCACTGATGAGTCTCTGTAACACTTCCTTGGAGTGATGGCAAGTTAACACACAGGTCCAATCAAAGCTTTCAGCATGTGAAAACAAAATCAAAGCAGGCCCCTCGAGGGACTAAATATAGCTCCAAATCTAAACTTTCTGAGAAATGCTAAGAAAAAATGAAATGTACATGAAAATTGACTTATTCTAATACAGAGTCTAGAGCTACATCTGATCTTTGGACACCTGCCTATCAGGACACATCTTAACCAATTGCCTCCAGTGGTTTTGTTCATATTTTTCATTTCTCCTTAATATGGCTATTACAGTAACTACTTTCAATTTAAATCTGGCAGTACAAGCCATAGTCGGGTGCTATTAAAAAAATTAATTAAACAAGATTACATACTAGGGGATGCTACACACCCAGACAGCATTTGCTGGGAAACAGTGGCATTATAGCTTTGGAAACACTGCAGCATGTGCTATGTATAGATGTATACATTCTTGAGCTCCAAGCACACACTCTGCCTTGACTCATGTATATATAAATGGATCAGTATCCACTCTGCAAGAGAAAAGGACAGTGGGTTTGATCTGTAAGCAGAATAGCAACAGATCAAATCAAGGAAAAATGAATGAAGAAAACGAATGCATCAGACCTGCAGTGCAGACACCTCACTTTACACTTGGAAAGCACATTAGGCTGCAACTTCATTTCTTGAAACAACAAGGAACAGGTAGAAGAGCTTTGCAGCAGAAAACCCACTGCTGTCCCAGCTCTGGGTGCAGCACAACAGGGATTTGCTCCTCAGCACTGAGAGCTTTCCCTCCCTTTCTTGCCCAGCCTGTGCCCCTGGGACCACACGCCTGTCGCCTTGGTGCTGGATTTGGGCTGGCATCTCTTCTGCCAGGCCTGCTCTGTTCTGGCTGCTGCTGCAGCTGTAGCTGAGCTCTCAGGACATTGTGCACATATGACGAGATTGATAACAACTGCAAGAGGAAGGAGGAAAAGAATAGAAATCAATGACTTACTGTAGCAAGAAAGAACCAATTATTCAGCAAATCTGCTCTTGCTAATTCTGTCACACAACCTCATTCATTAAAGTTCCATCCTTATTTGAATTAACTGTTGTTGTCACAGCAATAATATTCACAATCAGACACTCACATTCTGCAACTACACAGCTTCTATTAGACCCAATTTAGTGATGTCGCTGCAACTAATGAACTGGTTTGTAGTTTAATTATAGTGCTTATCAGATAATTTATTAGACAGCAATAAAGTTTAGATTTACTTCTCTTGCAATACTGCAGCATTATTAGATTTATACATGAAGCTGCAAGTTGTTCTCAATTACACATGCATAATTCTTGAGAAAGTCTACTGAAGTTAAAAGTTGTTTTAAACTGACATGCAGCTACTTTGCATTTGAAAATCTGTAACAAAGTGCAGGTTTGTTTCATGTATGTGCATTACTTACAGCACTCCAGGTGGTAACTTTGATAATGATACAGAACATTTTTGTACCGTTGAAATAAATGCCAATCCTGCAACAGAAAGTGCTTTTCTAATAAGAAATTAAATGAGCTAAACATTCAGTGCAAAAAGCAGCATTCAGACAATTCCTGCTATATAGTCAAAGGTGATTAACTAGAAAGGAAAACTGCACTCAAAAAGGTAAATTTAATTTGCCTCAAAACCAACTCAGTGAAATATTAGGAAGCAGAAGCTACTGTATAAAAATCTGAGATCAATTAACAGAGCTCACAGTAAAATAAAGGATTGATTTTTGCAAGCAGATAAGATTAAATACAAAAAAATAACAAGGTAAAAAATATTATATTTATCATATTACAATATTATATGGTTTAGCTCTACATAGGACTAAAAGGCCAGATAGGACCCAAACTTCAAATCTATGAAAGCCTGAACCTGGAAAATCTCAGTGCTAACAGATACTACAATTTTTTTTTTTTTTTAGGTGGGTTTGTTGTTTGTTTTTTTTTAATAGAGCATAGTAGTGGAATTTTATAGTTGCTTTGATGACATATAAGCATATAGTAGCACTTTTCACATACCTGCCTTTGAACTAATCAGTGGCATTTAGTAATAAAGACTGTGATTCTGCTCATACTTTAGTGGTGAAAATTGAGTAGGTGAATTACTGTGAAAGCAAAGCAAATCCTACATCAGCCTTATAACCCCTCTTTGGGGTATCTGGCTTGGGAATGCCATAGAAAACCTGCTTCACCTCTCAATCAATTCTCTGATATGGGAGAAATGATCAGTGAAATGGGCCTTAGTAAACCAACATTAAATTACATTGTGGGGAGACTTCCACTGGGGAGGCCACCGTTGATGTGACTCCTGAAGAATTCTGGCCTGCTCAATGGCACCCCAGTCATACAAAACAGATTCACATCTTCAGGGATTTTGCAAAATGTGGGCTCTGTTTCTGGGGATCCATGTCTTGAGCAGATGCAGATTATGTAAACCCAGATTACTGAATTTCCCCCTGCACATACCCCATTTACACAAGAAGACACTAATGTTTCCTTTGCCTGCTGCTGATACTTGTACATTTAGACTGTGAATCCTTTCAACCACAATGGTTTCTTGCTTCATTTCTGTAACAGACAAGCTACAAACTGATGGTGGAACAGATAGATACCACCACTATAAAAAATCTAATTACAGAAATAGTAAAATGGGTTGTTCTGAATGCTGCATGACATCTTTTAACACTGAGAAAACAGAATAAAGTACACTAATGTTAAAACTGCAGTCTTTTAAAAACATTATGTATTCTTTCCTACGGTTTGCTTTTAGATCTTAACTTCAATTTTTAATGAACAAGAGAATTTTGGCTAGAACACCCCATGAGGTCTCAAAGCCCACAGCAGTTTCCATCATATCAGCAACCGCAGCCCAAGCTGTGAAACTTTTGTCGGCAGAAGGACTTTGAAGTTGCTGGATTTCTGCAAGAAGCATGCTTTTGACCTAAAACTGGAAAATTTTAGAAAGGAGAAAATGAAGAAAAATCCAAATGGCATCCAACCTGTGCCCCAGTCCTTGAAAGTTGTGTTTTATTTCTCAAATATTATATTTCATCTGAAACTGGCTTTCTCTTCAAACTAGAATGCCTTCAAATGGTCTCTGTGTCTGCCCACACAACTGGCAAAGGGCTGACTGCCAGTTTAAGGTGTTATCTCTACACAGATTTTTATTTCACAGCATCCTGTCTGTATTGAAGTGGCAGTAAGGCCTTGGACAAAACAGAAGGAAAGGAAAATTACAGAAAAGAGAATTCTAAAATACTTGGGGGAGGGCAGGGAGGTAGAAGGAAGTATGTAGGTATGAACACATTCACATAAAAACACAAAATCAATACAAACTAATTTATATTTCAAAGCTGTAGCTGATAGGAAAGCAAGAAGATTTCTGTCCTGAGGTTTTAAGTCAGCTGGTCAAGAGCTAGGGGCTCTTTGCCAAGTCAGATCCAGGTTTATATTTCTGATATATACAAAAGCTCAGGAGCCAAGCTCACCAGCAGAAAATGAAACATCTACCACACACACATCTTCTGTCTGCATATTCCCCATGTCAAACTCCCTACTTTTCAAAGTCCCAAAAACCTCCAATGTGAATGCCATTCCTTGATGTTGTATAACAGTGAAAGGAGAATTAATAAAAGAAAAATCGATGAGAAAGAGAGAAAGAAGTGTGTGAGGACGAGAATGAAACTGTTTTCACCTTTCAGTATCACTCACCCATACAAGCACACCGAAAAAATGGCAAGGAGGGCATTCACAGACCACTACATATTGCACTTGTCAAAAAAAAAGCCAAGTAGTTAAGAAAACCATGCCTCCCTTATCTGTCTTGTATTTATATCTTGATCATCTCTGTGAAGTGACCACATTGCTTTAGTAGCCTCTAGTCACCAATGACCTGTGCCAAATCAGTTGCAAAAATGCAATGATCAAGACATTATTGGTTCTTCTTTTCATACTAAAGTCAAATTCTTGTATTTTCTTTACCTAACTCCTCCACCTCCTCCTACCTCTTCCTTTAGGCTGCTAACTTGTGGCATTTGTCACAGACAGAAAGCACACATTTGGAAATGAGATGCCTGGAAAAAGCTGAATAAAGCTGAAAGTGTTGCTCCACCATATCAAGATAGTGATAGCAACAAATGATAGGACAAAGTAAAGGTGCATAGAAAGAAAGCAGCATCTTCCCATCACTGTCCCACTGGTATGTCCTTTACCAAGTCTCTGAGTTCTTTCTGACCTCTCCTAAGAGTGCCAGAAAGATTTGGACAATGACATCCATCACCTTTGATGCTGCACTGAGCCCAGTTCCAATTTCTTGCAGCATTCCAGCAGACCTCAGAAATATTACTGCTTATTGCCTCAGGCTAAACCAAATTACAGAATCTCTTGGTTTTTATTTCCTACTCCACCAAAAGTCCCCAGAGCCACAGATGCCACTGGACTCCACAGTAATATCCATATGCAGGGTTAATTAAGGGACAGTTAATACCCTTTCATTCATTTTTGACCTATCTGCAGTTTAAGCTTCACACCAAGTGGCAAAACCAAGAAATACAGTCAAGTTCAACAAATTGAGTTAGAACTTGTTATCTAAAATATTTTGGTAATACGGAGATATCAGTGACAAAAATATGTCAGCTTTCAAGATAAACAGGGAAAACAATTCAAGTAAGAACCTAAGATAAGCTTGTTCAGCTTTGGGTTTTTTGGCACCAGTCTGTTGACACACTTACAAACTGTATTTGAATTACCTAAATATAAGATGTTGGTCACTTTTAATACATCATATGCATAGTTNTTTTTTTTTTTTTTTTTGCCCCAACTGTTGGATTTATTGTCATCTAAAATATAAAGCTATTTAATCATAAACACTTAGCAGCAGCAGCAGCTAAGACCCTCTGTGACTACTGCATAAAATCTCTATCTTAATTTGAGCCCTATTGAATTTACCTATTTTAATGATAACTGCTCTCATCAGGAAGTCACGTAATAACATTTCTCAGCCGGCAGAGAGAGAACGCAGCTGAACTGATACAACACCACCAAAAGAGTTTCCTGCTTCTATACTTTCTGCTTTAAGGAAGGATATTCTTTCACACAGCTCTACCTGTTCATTATTGTGCAAAGATGCCACTCATTTGACTGAAAAAATATGCAGCATAAGGCAGGCCTGCACTACAAAAGCACTGATTTTAACTGAAGATACCGAATACCTCTTCAGAGGTTTGTTTGTTTTAATTCAGCCCCTAGTTTTTATTCCCTCATAAAGCAGAGCAAGCACAAAGCAACTCTGTAGCCCATTGTATTCTGCATGTTCATTCAGTGAGTTCAATAAAAGGACTGGGTTTGTGGTCCCAGCCTACACACCTTTTCAATCTCATTTTTCAACAAGAATCCCTTCCTACCTCTCCTCTGAAACTTGAAACAAACAAGTGTGCTTTTGCAACTCTTGCCTGTACCATAACCAAAATATACACTCAAAAATACAAACCAGAACATTACTTACTGCCAAGCTCTGAACAAACACAGAAACAATGACAGTAGATACATAATGATTGTTATTTTCTACTCATACCCTTCATACTAGACATCTGCCAAAAGTTACTGCATTTGCAATGCTTAAAATTCTTAAAAAGCCAAGATCACTTTGGAGACTTCCTATTTCTCTGAGAATTGGATTACAGTATGTGCACTCAACTGACTGACTAGTGAAAAAACAAAAAAAATATTATTTGCGCTTGCATAAGATCAAAAGCATATACAGTAAATATTTCTGACAACATCAGGACTATCCCTGAATAACCATCCCATGGAATTGGAGTGGAAAGGGAGGGTTCATCTTCAGCTCTTGTACAGAGGCTTGGAAGCAGCCCTCATCCTTCCCAGAGCAGAAGCAAGCATGAGCACTGGAAAGACCTGGAGTCAAATGGTGATTTCAGAGGAGTCAACATTTCACCCAACACTGAATGTGGAAGATTTCTTTTGGAAGCAAACATCAAGCAGCACAAAGCAACTGAAGAAATGCAGTTTCAGAATGTGACTGCTAATAAATGACCTCCTGAGCCTGCAGGAGCCTCCAGGGTGGTGAAACAGAGACACTGGCTGCAGCAAAATGGCACAAAAGCCACAGGCTGGCTCCTCCTTCAACACAACAAATGTTTGGGGTTTATTCCTTGTTACTGCCACTCTCATTTAAAATCCTTCTCTAAAGAAAACGTAGATTTCCCTTTAGGTGTATTCCTTCTATATTGTGAATGGAAGCATATAAAGAGTTTTAATTATACTCTTAATTTCTGATTTAAATTTCTAATGGTACTTCATTGCCTCTTGGATGTCAGGCATGGTACAAGACACTGTGCAGTGTACATCAATGTGTCCAGGTTCTGCCCATCTCAGCACACCACAGACCTTGCCCAGCTATACCTAATGCAGGCAGCAATTTATTTCAAAACATTTTAAGTTACCATACTTGTTTGCTTGTCTCCATATACTCTACCTTTGTTCATTCCTGGTGAACTAGCTCAGCTGGTTAGATCATGGGGCTAATAATGCCAAGGAACAATTGAACACACAAGGCAGGATTGCTAAGCTGTGACTTCAAAAGCTGATTTAATGTCCTTAAGGTACACACTGTGCATACCTAGATTTCAAAAGATGAATGAAATGAAACAAATAAGGTCAATCATAGCAGAAGTTGGAAATTCTTCCAAGTGAGGCTATCCTGAGTTAGGTGCCAGCCAGAGTTCAGACATCATGCTGCCACAAGCCCGGGGTCAGCACTTCACCTCTCCGTGTGTCAGAGCAGCAAAGAGCTGCAGTGAATTGCACCGAGGAGGGCACCCAGCTGTGTAAATCTGCACCCTCTGGGCACGGAGTGCTTACAGCAAATGCCTGCAGTAAAACAGAGGTGCCCGAGGTACACAGGGGGAATGAGCTGTACCTTTGTTTGACCTGAGACACTGCGGAGCAGAGAGCTCAGCTTTACCAAACAAGGAGCACATTTAACTTGGAGACCATTATTCAGGATGTCATGGTACTCATTAAGTGTAAATCTACAGTCATTCCATTAAAAAGCTGGAATGACACCAGTTTAAAAAAGGTGAGATTTACAAAAGAATTAGGCAATCTCCTTGGTTTGTTTTGCATGGACTAATTAACAATAATTGGAATCTGCACTAATGAGGCAGGTGTTACCTAAGTGTAGGCAGCAAAAAACCAACCTCCTAAGCAATTCCCTGTCTAAACATTAGGTCTTCCTCAAACTTAAAGATACACTCCATACCAGTTTATTTTAATTACCCATAAGCAACAGGGGGGAAAACAACTCACATCTTAGTCATTTAAGTCCAAATTTCAGTAGTACACCAATGAGTTACAAAGAACTCCATAACATGGCTCACGATGGAAATTCTGAGAAGCTGTTGAATCTAAAGATGCAATGGAGAGATTAAATTTACCTCACAAACCATTCAAATCTGGGCAGAGACAGATGGAGGAAGTATATCAAATGTTGGTTTTTCAGGGAAAAAAAATTAAATTGTGAAAACATGATTACAATATCAATTTAAAAAACATGAAATCTACTAAAGCCTGACTTCTTTAGTCCACAGAGGTCTCAAATGCAACTGCTAAAGGATCAGTGGTACAATTTAATTGTGTGGATATTCTGAATTCATATATTACAAATGTTTCTACTCAGCTGCTCTGTACCCCACGAAAAAAGAGCCAAGCTTCATTGTCCACCCACAGGACCTGGCTTCAAATCCTGGCTTCAAGTCCTGGCTCCAGTTCTGTTCCTTTCTGAGACTCTGGGAAAACAATTTAACTCCTAAAGGCCCGCTACTAATGCTGACTAATCCTGCACAAACCCTCTGATCCATCACGATTCAACCCATGAATTCTTTTGGAACATGCAAGTTAACCCAATACTGCTTTCCACTCATCCACTGGGATTGCAAAATATTCACTAAGCAATCTCCTGTCTCCTCCCAAGAGCAAGTCTTGAGCAGGCACAGAGTCACAGCCTCAGCCCTACCCAACAGCCCTTCCCTGTCCTTGGAAAAACTTGGAGCCCAGCAGACAGCACATTGCCCTGCCTGCTCCATCACCCAGGCACAAGTTTGGGCAAACCAGGGCCTGGAGCAGCTGCAGCTGACCACAGCATAAAACAGACCAATATCTTGGTCAAATATTGTTGTCTCAATCTCCCTGCTTTACACTGCAAACCTAAAATTACTTTGCTTCATCCTCTGGATAGCCATGATCTCTGTTATTTAATGAATGGGAATTAAATATCCTTGTCTACAAATCTGTAACAATACCCTGGTTCTTGTCACTGCATTCAAAGTGATACAGAGCCAAGAAAAAGTAAGTTCTTCTCCCATGTCCCCATTTCTTCAGCTACTCTGAATATCAGCTCTGCAGAAGTTCATATAGATAACACACACACATACACACACGTTAAAAACCTGTGCTTTTACCTTCTGCTTCAATTTGTCATGCTTTGGTTTCCAGCCAAGTGTTCTTGCCATGTCTTTGACAATAGGATTGAAGATCCCTCTACTCTCAAAAATTATTCCCTGTGTGGGTAATTATAGTTGTCACACCATTCAAAAACCTTCTAAGCACTCACTTCTACCATAATAATTTAACAAATAAAACTAGTCAGGCTTTTCTTTTTCAAAGTAGGTGTTTGTAGACAAAAATTGACTTCTCCATATTAAAAACAGGAGGGAAAAATCCCAACATTTTGGAAGACAGGATGGGAGATTTTGTTATTTACTTTGACAAAACTTATGGTCTCCTTCTTTTCTTTTTTCTGTAGTTGGGTTTTTTCCTTCTTTTCGCAGATCCTGTCATTTCTTGTAGTCAAATCAAAAAGTAGGAGGCAGGCAGATGAAAATGGCATTTAAAATTCAAATACTTAATTATAAACCCACAAAATCTAAAACTTTCTCTTGAAATTTTCAAACTTTTAATAGTACAAAAACTCAAAGCATGAAAAGGTTGCTTTTTTCTTTGTTAAAGTAGCTCTGTATCTGGACAAGTTACAGTCCCTTGCTAAAATTATATTCTTGGTATTAAAATATATAAACATATATTTTTGAAGGCATATTCTCCTCTACTACCCAGCCCATGAAATGCACTTTGCCTCCTTTCTTTTCCAACCTTCCCTTCTATTTTCATTGCTTCTGATGTTTGACTGTAAATTCTTCTGCCATTTTAAGACACAAAGAAAAATATTCAAATGCCACTGAAGGATAAATGTATACAGAAAAACAAACATGAGCACTATAAATTTATTACTTCTAGCTGTATAACAAGATGACCTTATTTGCAATATATCATATTCACTGGCTGTTACATAGTATCCTTTGAAATCTGTTAATTCTGCAGTAATGTCTTAATAATATCAAACTGTGTATATTACAAAGCAAATATATTATCTCATGTATTGAAATAACTTCTCATTATAGCATTTCCTAACTCCTACATCCCCATTTGACAAACATTTAAACAATTTTTACCTCATATTTTAAAGTATGGCTGACAAATGCAGAAGATTAATACTTCCAGGAAAACAGGGGAATAGTAATGAGTGTACTTCATGTCTATGACATTGCATTTTTCTGTTTTCATTGTTCACAGTGCTAATATAGTGCTGCTTCAAAATGCAGTTACTGAGAGATGCAAACCACTAATAATGGCACGTTCTTTTCACCTCCTCCCTTAAATCTGAGTATTTTTAAAACTAAATTATACTTCAAATATAAGCAGTATCAGAAAGCCAATCAGGAGAAGAAATCTAGGCTTTATTTTTCCTGCTTCCTCACCCAGAAAAATAAAATGCTTAATTAATTAAATCACTTTCCTGCCATCAGTAACAAGAATAAGTGAGCTTGGCTTTCCAATCAAAATGAAATTTTAAGAACAGTAAATAGAGGGACAGAATAAATATGAAAGCCCACAAGTAATCGCTGAGGTCACCTTCTGAACCACACACCGATTTTTCTGACAACAAACCTACTCTGTTCTAGAACAGAGGTTGACAATGATGTTCCTGTGGTCACAATACCCCATTGTATCAGCCAAATTAGTGTTTCTTTTATTCATAACGTCCTTGTGTTATGCTGTCCAAAGTCACTTAGGTGAATTTACTGAATATATTTTCACAACAGTAGATCAATTGGAAAAGCTTAGGAGCATATAATTATTCCATATCATTGCATTTTACTGCTGTGATAGGACAAACTTATCCAATGGGAGGAAAAAAAAAAGATCCATTTCAGAGCACAGAAGGTTTATTTCTTTCTATTTCTGTCTTTTTTTTTTTTTTCCTAAATGTCCCTGGCTTTTATACCTTCATAAGTAAAATGATTCACTGCAGGAAATGAAGCGTTAGTGCAGCTTCACGACATTTTGAAGCTACAGCTGTTTCAATAACAAGAGTTTTAGCCCTGGATGTACCAGTAGCACTTGGAGCTGAAAGCATCTATTGAGTGAGGAAGGGCTTGACCCTTTGCTCAGTGACTTCAAAGTTGTGAGTCATATGGCCCGAAAAGAATCCCCCAAGTCTTTCGAAATAACAGTGTAACATAACCATTGTGCTACAAACGGCTTCTGTAAAAAAGGACATCTATCACCATGCACCAAGCTACATAAACGAGTCTGAAAAACTTAACCACACTTTTCAAAGGCTAAATGCAAAGAAACAGAAAGCTGCAGGTGTGCACAGCTCAGTCTCCCTGATCCCAGAGGAGCTGCTTCAGTCCCGCTGCCATCTGCAGCACAGGCGGGCTCTGCGCTTTGCTCGCCTCACTAGAACGTAATTTTCTAACATCTGCATAAATTGCTTTGTTAAAGGACAACAGTTCTGAACCACAATAACTAACAACTGTACTGTCTTCCATCTTCTTCAGCAAAGATTGCTTCATTTACCAATTAGAGGATACTCTTTCTTCGCCTGCTAACAAAGCTTTTCTCATAGTGGGAGCTTCCAAGTCCCAGGAGCTTCAGTCAGGGTCAGTAGGCAATGAATGAGTCTCTAAAAAAGGAAGGAAACACCTGCACAAGAGGTAACAGCTACTGTGAGCACAATCTCACATCCAATATAATGAAGGTAGAAGAGGGAAATACATTTTAACTACCTGCCTAAGATATAATTAAGATGAAGGCAAGAACTTCTCCATAAACAAAACCAGAGACAACATACTAAAAAAATTTACAAGAGGGAACTAGGGAAAAAAAGTTGAGAAAATCAATTATCTAGGAAAAAAAAATAGTAATATTGGTTTCAGTGAAAAAGGGGTAAACAACTGGAAAGGAGACAGAACAAAGGAGAAAAATATTGCACACAGCAATATCAAAGGCAGGAAAATTGCTATGGAACAAAATAAAGGAGACCCTGGGGAAGAAAGGATGGGAATGAATGCTTCCTCAACCCAAGAGCTGTGAACATTAGGTATTGGTCTAAATAGACAGTACCAATGTTTAGCAAAGTATTTATATAAGAAATTAATCAACAAACATGCTGCCATCTTGTTAGTAATCTATGGTTTATGTAACATCTTTATTAGAAATCTAAACAGTTAAAATAGATGTCTGTGGGTGGCACAGTATCACTGAGGCTGGACACTGAAACGACCTGGGAAAAAGTCCTAAATCCAAGCAATACAACAAATTTCAGCAATACAACAAAGGAAAGCCACTGTAAGGAACTGCACTTTGAAAAGAGTCAATGAATTCACAATCAGCCTTGACTCCTCAGAAAAAGACATCATGTCTTTGTGGTCATACAGGCAGCTTGATTAAAATCTTTTGCTCACTATTTTTGAAAAGATGCACTTTGATCTGCGAACCAAGTTCCTTTCCAGTGAAGAGGCATTGGTTAACTGCATCCTGGTGGACTTTAGTTCTAAGAGAACTCAAGTAATTCATGATTCTTTAAAGACACAGAGGAATGAATACTAAAGAATGCAACAAAAAACTTTGTCTTCCTTTACGTGGGTTTTTTAATTCTACAAATCCACACCAAAAAAAAGCGATAAAGCTGGAACTGATGTGAAAAGACCTAATTTTTCAAATAGGCCATGAATAATAAACTGTTCCCCAAAAGGATTGGCTTGCCAGACATGCAAGGGCCTGATGAAACTGTCTGATGACAGCCCATCCTTAATTTTCCTGCCTGCAGCAGATTCTAAAGGGTTAAGTACATGAGGGTTTTTTCCTATTCAAAATTCTGTGCAACCTATTTCCTTACCCAGAACATCTCATGCATTGTGTTAGAGCACAATGAAAGTATTCAGAATTTCTTGTGATTCATTCATTTTCTGTCACTGGTTTTAGGCTGCTGGCTAGGAAAGTGTTACTGTGGAGTAACACAAGTGCTCTGATTAAAATTACTTTGGGTTTTTAATTCACCTCTTCTGGACTTAGGGTGGCACATGCTGAAGCAGAATCTGGCCTCTTCCACTTCTCAGATTCTTAAAATAAATCCATGAAAAATGTCTTCATCACCCTTTTCCTCACATATAGGAACAATCCTGGGTTAGATCATTAATGTCAGAGAGTTGCTAAAGCCCAAAGCAATACAATAATTTTGTCCAGCTGAGAGATTAGGCCTATTGTTATTAAGGTGATAATATTGTTATTAAGGTGATAAGGTCTAAACAGTGCTAAAACTTTCCATCCTGGAAGGATGCTGCTATCAAATGTGCACCAACTTCTTCTGATTTAAACATCCATTTGCATCTGAAAAGATCATAATTATATGTGTGCTCCAGACGCAGCACTTCACAGTAATCAAATAACAGGGCTAAGAATGCCAGGGGTGCTTCAGTGCTACACGTGAGTGCTTATGATTACTGATACCACAGAGTTACCCACCTGCAATTAAAGATGATCTAGAAAACCACTGCAATCCCCTCTCTATGTCCCCAGAAAAGTTGGGAATAAGCTAATAATGCATGGGCAGGGAAGTGTCTCATGGCTCCATCTCAGCTCACCAGGCCGCCAACTATGATCTCCTCAATCTTGCTCCTGGGTCAGGTATCCACATAAAGAATAATCTGAGCTGGAGGTTCTGGCTTGGCTTATTTAGAATATGCTGGGAAAGAGAAGAAACTTTCTGCACAAACAAAACTACAAGGAAAAGAAGAAACTTTCTACAAAAGCAAAACTACGGAAGATAGAATTAATTCTTTCCAGGCTTGGATTCAGGCTGATCCAACCAAGCCTAGCTTTGTCCCATATCTGTGTGAAGATAGAAAATTCACTTACACTTGCCCTCAGGAAGGGCAAATTGTGTTTCAGAATGTTGGTTGAGCAAAATAAGGAGCTTGTGTCCAAACTGTTTCTCAGACTGCAGAAACCAAAGCTCTAAAAGATTATGGTATCTCCTAGCTGGAAGACAAAAACTATGCTCTTTAATAAAAGATGCTGTTTCAAAAAAGATTTTCTGCTACATACACACATCATTCTGATTTTGATGAAAGTCTCATAAATAAAATTAACAAAACTGTCTCTCTCCTTGGCAGGTCATTTTTTATCATACCCAAATTTCTTAACAAGTAGCAATTACCAAGCCACATTGCCTGTAAGTGCACCCAACAGTCACAGACTACAGGATGACATATTATACCCATGAATACCTCACAATTGAAATACATTTTCCCTATGGGACTACATCATTGCTTGATTTAATTTTTCCTGACATTTGGCCTGGAGCTTCTTTAAAGAAATGAACTTAGGATGGCTTTGCTGACAGCAAAGGACAAACCATGGCTATATACTCAAATCCTCCTTAAATCATGCACACTACCCTTTAAAAACACTGATCCTGCATAAATTGTAGGACAGTCACTGGGATCTATTAGTCAGAGTTCATCTTCCAGTGTTTGAGGATGAGCTATAGGTCCACATAAGCAATACAAAAGGTCCAGCATAAATCATACAACTGTAAAGGAATAAACAGTTTCACCAGTGACAAATTTATCGATGTGGAAGGAGATCTGCCAACTCGTCAGAATCCCTACCAAGGTTTTTTACAGCCTCAGTAGTTCTTGCTATGAATCATCCATATTCTGGTTTGGATTGGTTTCTTCTTCCTTTTCCTCCACAACGTTTGCTAAAAAAAAAGGTACCTAAAAAGTTTCCATTTCAAGAGAGAGAGGCAAATGGAGAACCTTACTGTAAACTGAGGGAAAAGGGATAGGTTAGGAATTAGAAGACTACAGTGTTTCTAATAAATCTCCTGTCTGAAGAGCAGCCAAAAAAGTCTACATTCATTCCCCAATTCAGTTATATATTTCTCTTTAACATTATGAAGCTGTTATTAATGTTATGAAGTTTTGTGTCTCTTCAAATACTAATGTCTATTTTAAGTGACACATTGACAAGTTTAGAGAAGAAAGTGCTCTGGCTTTGATAGAGGCACAATAATATCATGTATGGAATGTTTTCAATGGTTTCATGAGAGTGTCTCAGTCCTGTACCTGAGAACCAAACTGTAGCTCTGTGATCTCCTCTTGGAGCTCTTGGTTTCAATATTGAGGAGAACTGAATATATGACAAGGAGGAAAGCTACCTAGTTTTAACTTTGTAAAGCTCTAAGAAATTACTTGTATTTTAATTAACTTATTGTCTCAAAAATACACAGAAATGGTTCCCAAAGGAAAAAAAAAATACAAAAAACCAAAAAACCCCAAAAAAAAAACCCCCCCCCCCCCCAAAAAAAAAAAAAGACAAACAAAGAAACAAAAAACTACAGAAAAAAAATTAAAATTAAGACTGAACTAGACCTGGCCCCAGTCTCATTCCTCTGAGGACAGTTTTCTCTGAGCTCCACATCCTAACCTCAGAGTGGTTCTAACATAATAAATGTTCCTCAGTGCAAACCCATGCAAGGCTGGCATTCCACAAAGACATCAAGTATCCCTGTATCCCAACAGGAGCAAAAAGTATTTCATCCATGAGCAGACTGGTCACCCAGGCAGCAGTGAAACACTGTGACAAGTTAAAGCAAGGCAAACAGACCATTACACTAGATGCACTCTAGGTTTTGTTAGCCTCCTTGGACATTTTCAAGCAAGACAAGTTTTTCAAGCATTTTATAATCTGTTCCACACAATTATCTCTAAACTCAATTTTTTTTCTCATGCTCTTTAATTTCCCCCCAATTCTCTTTTCTCTTTGCCCTCTAGAGCAGCTTGTCCACCTGCAGGACATAAGAACACAGGCATGGAATAACACATTTCTGGGTTATAAATGATTAGTTCGGGATTAAAAGTGGCAACAGTTGACCAATCTTTGAATAAGTCAATCTTTGAATAAGTGACAAAATGCTTAAAAGCAGCTTAGATCTGTCCCATGGATAGCAAAAGAGAGAAACTGGACACTTTCAAATGCCCACTATTCACATTTCTCATTCTTTCAAATGCACAGCCTGTTTGTTTGTGGAAACCATGGGACAATGTGCTCCAGGATTAGGCCTCGAGAATAATCTCTTTCCTTTTTCATGCCTCTACAGGATTACCAATGTTCTCATTATCAGAATTTGTTTTGTGCCCTGAGCAGTCTTTTAGAAAATGGAGAAACAATCCCATGCAATTGAGTTCCTACTTATTGCACAAACCTTGGATGAAATGTTCTCACTGAAAACATGAAATTAAATTAATGAAAACTACCACTAAGTAAAGAAATTGAAAGGTATCTGAGATAGAAAGATTGCCTACATGAGCCATATTTCACACAGTGTTTGTGAATGTTTGTATGTTTTGAAAAAAAAAATCTCCCCACCTTCAAAAATAAGTGAAAAAGATAAGTGAAAAAGTTTCAATTCAATCTTTGAAAACACTCATTTTGAAAAGGCAAAAATGCCTTTTAAGTGTTTAGGTTTGCACAAAGAACCTAGTTTGAATCACACCTCTGAAGAACAAATGACTGCTCCTTCCAGTTCAAATGAACTGAACTCTTTCTCAAAAACTCAATTCTTTTTGTTGAGCTCTTACTCTCTGTTCTGTCCCTCTGGCACACCTCTTCCGTCTCTCCCTTTGCCCATGTTACTCTCAATAATGATGATTTTCACTCTCCAATACTGTAATCCAAGCTCCTCATTTTTCCCGAGGTTTCTTTTGCTTGAGGCAGTCAGAACTAAGAAAGAATTTTTTAAGACCCACATTTTTTCCTAGGTATGTAGCAGATCCTTGGTGTGACCAAAGCAAGTCTTTCAGCTCTCCGCTTCCATCTCATGTATTTAGGAGAGGACACCAGGCAAGGACAGTCCCTCCATCACAGCTCTTCATGCTTGGTAGAACCATGACCTCATTAGAGGACCAAACTGATAATATTTCTGTGTCAGATTTTAAATTCAGACATGATTTGGTTTGCAAAATGGTAAGCAAATTTGTTCCTTTACAACACTGTAAACCTTTTAAATCATGTGTAAGCAGCAGAACAAACCTCTACATTGCTAGGGCAGAATAAGATATTTTAGTGCCAACTCTGGTCCATTAGATTTTAATTGGCTCCAGCTGGCAGTCCCATAAACTATAACATTTTTACCTGCAGCTGAGCAGCTGTCCACACAAAGTGAAGAAAAAAATCTCCTACCCAGGAAAAAAAAAATGTTGCCTGTAACTTCTTCCTCAGTCTACAAATACAGAAGTGTGTACAAGTGTGCCTGATTAAAAAGCTCCTTAAGAGTTATTTTTTTATCCAAAATCTAAATAAACTCCAAACCTTAAATTCTGCATTGTATTTGCACAAAGAGAATCAGTCATTTGAACACAATTCTTCAAGCAATCTGTCTAACACTGTATGAGTGAGAGAGTTAAATTTAACTCAGAAACTTCATACAAACTCAGAAACAGAAATGATCAGGGTTTTTCCAACTCAGCCTCTGCTTTACCTGCCTGCCTAGATGCACTGTGGGGCAGAGCACCTCACTGCTTCTTGGGGGCCAACTCAACAGGCATTACAGCTCAGAGTGGAGAATTCATTTTCACTCAGGTAAAAGGATTTAGTCACAGAAACTATGAATTGAATCAGCTCTGCCACTACAGCAATGAAGTACGGTTTTAGTGAAGTACAGACAACTGTCCACATATTGCCTAACTATGTGTAGTTAGAGATAGATATCAATTAAAAACAATTCACAAAAATTACAGCAGCTTCATCAAATTCTTATCTTATTGTAGTAAATCTGGAGTAATTAGCAAACCAAAAAGAGATTCCAGATTTTCACTAACAAAGAATAACCAAGATGACAACTTGGTCTGCTGGAGTCCAATTGTACTATTACCTTTTCCTTTCCTTTATTTCCCTTTGAGAATCAAAGAGGAGGGAAAAAAAACCAACAGAATCTCATTCTGAGGTGCAAATCAGGTCTTTTCAGCTAAAGTCTCACCTGTATTACTGCTAACAGTAACAGGCATGGTGCTGTCTCCTGTAATCCACCCCTGAGAGGATAGGGTGGGAGCCAGGCAAGCCTTTCACAAACACCACAGCAATCCCCAGGGCCGCTGCTGAGCCCCCTCTCCACCACAGCAGTAAAAGAAGAATCCTGCTGAGCTCTGCCAAATGACCAGCACACAAAAATCTCCCTGTGCCAGTTGATATGGGCAACACCTGTAAGAGGAATGGCACCAACTCCCCTTTAAGGTCTTGAAAGTCAAATGGGTGTTGTGTTGTCTCCCTGCTGAGCACACAAGCCCCATTCTCCTGCCTCCCCTGCCCCTGCTCTTCTCCCAGTGCCACAAATGCCAGTTGAACAAGGAAAACCACCCTGAAACATGAACACCTGCAGGGGTGGCAGGTCTTGGGAGTTTGAAGCCCCAAAGATTCTCCCTGCTCGGGGAGCAGCCAGGAGGACGTGAGGCTCAGCTTCCCACCCTGCTCAGAAAGGGGCAGCCCCACACTCTGCATCCCTCCTCCCTGCACACGTGCCGGCAATAAAGCAAACAGTCAGAGCTCTTCAAAAATGACTCTAATGATGTAAATTGGACAAACATTAATAAACTCAGCAGGTTATTTCCCTACTGGAAAAACCACCATAGATCAGAACAGCTCTCACATCGGTGATTCATATTGTTATAGAAGGCCTGTGTCTGAAAATAAAAGTTCCACATGAGACTCGCACTGAAAGCACCTTATCCCTCAGGATCGCCTGTATTATTTCTGAAGTACAAAGAGGCCAATAAAAGAGCTGTATTAAAACAGGGCCCCTGTTACCAGAGTGCTGTGATTAAATGTTTGACTTACAGTTTGCTTTATTAAGCAAAGCAAACACTGTCAGCTTTCCAGCTTTCTGAACCTTGAATCATTTTTTAGTGTTAAGGCTGACCCAAACCTGCCCATGTCCTACATAATGCAACCCTGCAAGTTGTATTTTATCTTACTGTAAATTTTCAGCTGCCTGATTATATAAGAGTAAATTTACTATTAGGAGGATCTCTTAAAGCTAGACAACAGAGAGGCTGAAGAATCACAGGTTTTGCTCTTGATAAAGAAGGTTTATGCCAGACAGTTACTTCTCATTTTAAAAGAAACACATAATCTTTGAAACAATTCTCAAATTCATAATATTTTTGGTTAATGATGTCATTTCTATATGTGAAATAATACAAATAATAATATGTGATTCTCAAAAGAAGAACACTAAGGAACTACAGACTAACAGCCAAAAGACACAAAGTTAAAGTACTTTCTTCCTACCTCCATACCAGAGAAAAACTTAAGCCTGAAGAGAAGCTCCTCAAACCCCTGTAACAGAACCCAGAGCAATGGGAACATCAGCATGTCAGTGGTGAGTGAGCCCCCAAGCACCTACCAGCAGTGGTCTACTCTTCCAAGGCTTTCTCCAAATATACAGGCAAATATTTGAATTTTGATGACCATTTAAGCACTTGAGATCTCTCTTTCCCAAAACTTTCCCAACATCTTCTGCAATATCCTATTATGAATGATTAATTCTACTCTAGAAACAAGAAAATATGGAAGAAGACCAAACTATCACTCCAAATACTGCTTTTAAATCGATGTCAGCAACCAGCACACAATGCTGAACAGCCCTAGACTGTGTTACTTCACTAGCTGGATAACTTTAGACTGCTACTATGAGATCTTTACTGATTTAGTAAAAGAATTTTTGCCTCCTGCTTCCTTCACATGTAGACTCTATTCAGATGTTGAAATTCAAACCCAGAATCTTACCCTAAGGTCTAGAGCAATGATGCAGGCTCAGGCTTTACTGAATGCGTTGTCATCCAAATTCTTCCACCCCAGAGAGGAGTGGCTTCATGAGGAGTGTGGGGAACTTTGCACCAGAGATAGATTTTACCATAGATCAATTTGCTAAGTCACAAATGAAATAGTATGTGCTGTTCCTTCTGCCTGCAACTTGTAAGTAAAAAATGAATTTTAGGAAGGTAACTTAGCCATTGTTCCTCCCTTACAGTTTAGCTGTTCTGTTCCACTGTTGACTGTGAGGCCACAAAGGATTTAAGCATGTCATTTAATCATTCTCCAAAAGACAAGCTGAACAATGTCACATCTTTATCACTGCATATGGCATCACTTACCCTGATAGCTGTAAAAGCAAGAATCACTGTTAGGCATTTAATCCTGTCAGACAGGGATATTAACCTGCTATTTTAGAAGCCATTGCCATCTGATCTGCAGTACTGACAATGATGGCTTCCCAAGGAACAATTCCTTCTGCCAAACCATTGAACGGTACAAATAGCTTTGATGGAAATGGAACTCTAGAGTTGGTCAAGAAAACTTTTGATGCAAATGGAAGTTATTTCAGTAAAGATCATGTGGGAGGAAAAGCAGGCTCTTTAAAACATGCATTAGCTTCCTGTAGTACATAACAAGTTCATCCCTTTCCCTCATCTGTAAGCATACACACATGTATTATTCACTTATCTGTGCCTACAAGGATAAAATCAAAGAATGACCTCACACCACAGTAATGTCCTAGCCAGGATCTCAAACCCAAAGCAAACTTCAAGGGGGAGAAAGTGAATAAACTGAGGATTTTGAGTAACATTAGACATTTGCTTGAATAGTACTCAGCTGAGACTAAGCACAACTGCAGGAAGCAACTGGACTCTGGATTCTGAGCAGGATACAGCCAAACCAGCTGGACTCGGTTGACAATGACTCTTTTCAGACATGAGATGTTTCATTCATATTTCACACAATGGCTACATGAGTAATGAACAGATGGGTTTGCTATTTGCACCACTTAGTGGAGCATGAAATGATGCACTGACAGGTATGAGAGAGAAGAATTCAAAGCAGGTGTTATAGTAACACTATGACAGCATACAGCATGTCAAAATGCAGGGTGCAAAATACTTAACTAAAATGGATTCAGAGGCTCCAAAATTAGCAGTATTATTTAGTAGCTAAAGTTTTCAAATAATTTTTCAAGTTCAAAGGGCAAAAATTATAATAAGCTAGGACATTTTGGAGTGAACTCTGTAACTAATCTGTTCAGGCCTCTATGTCCTTCTGTAGTAATGGAAGAGAGACAAGGATCATTCATCTGTTTGTGCCCTCCCAGCCTGACTGCTGCAGCACTCAGTGCATGGGACTGAAAGCTGGAGAGGTCTAACAGACTCCAGCTGGTGTCACAGGCAGCTGCCCAATTAGTAATGGGGTTGCTGTCTCAAAGACACATTGGTGCTCTGGGTACTGTACTTGCTGAAGAAAGTAAAAAAAACCAAAAACTACCAAACAACCACCAGAGTTTTTATCTTCAAATCTATCCTACTATTTGACTCTCAACTCCAGGATTGAGTTTCTGCCATTGTATGATGCTGTCTGGGACTGGAAGCTGACTTGCCTTGTAAACCTAACATGAAGAAAACTAAAAGCATTGTTTAAAATCACACTGATTTCTCTTGCATTTAAGTAAAATCATGCTGAATCTCTCTCAAAAGCCAAAAAAAGTCAACTTCAAATTACATTTTATATTCTTTTTAAGTCTTATTAATGACTTTTTAAAAATAATTCATTAATTTAGGACTAAAGGGTTTTAATATTTAAACAAGGAATATTAACATAGCAGATTTCATTTCTTCCTAAAATGTTTTAATAAAATATTAACATTTAATTACAGTAACAAAATACAAAGTAAATTATTTTTTGTGTTATACTAAAAACAGTGCAGGTTTTGCTGCAACTATCATAATGTGAATGAAATGAAAAATAGCTTCTCTTCCATGAGAAGATCTGTCTCTGTGTGAGAAGCTTTGCTTGGGAGCAGTACACATTCCCAATTTGTCCTTAGGGTTTTACTCATATTACTTACCTCCTTGGCCTTTTTCTCATATTTTTGGATAAACACATTGCTAAAGACAATATTTAGGGATTGACACACCTTCCATTTCCACCGTGTGAACGAATAGCAGCTCCAAGGCTCAACGGCCATGCAAAGCTACTGTCAGTGAGACAGAGCGTGGATCTCCCTGTTGCTTCCAAACTTTATGGCACAATAAAAAGTGCAGCTGCTAAGTTGGAAAGATGAGATGTAATTAATGAGAGCTGGGGATCGCTGGGGTGGAACACACGTATTTCCATGGAATCTGAGCACAGCTCAGTTCTCTGGGGTGTGGGCTTTGCCTTCTCCCAAAGAAGGGCTCTGGCTCACTCCGCAAGGACCGAGGCCAGAGACTGCCATCTACTGAGGCAACCCTCTGCTGGCAAACAGGGAGTTAATGCAGGGAACAGGGGGTTCCTGCTTAAGGCAGGGAGTTGGGAGAATTCCCACAGACATCAGCTGTTCACACTAACAAAGACTGAACAGGAAACAATCATTTCAAGTAAATCTTTTTCTTCTCTTCCCTTCCTTCCCAGCTACTTTCCCTTCGATTTTCTAATGGGAATTATTCATTCCATGTATACATTTGCAACCCCTGTAATCCTTTTGCTCTGAAGGACAGAGATTTCTGTGCCTGCTGTTTGGCTGCACTGAAGAAGCAAAGCAAAAAGGTGGAGTATCAGAAAAAAAAAACAGAAACTGAGAGTGGAGTGTTGCAAGAAGGAAGGCTTTTGAGTGCTCAGAGTTCACCAAAACATTTATACGAAGCAGTCAGTGGAAAAGATCAGAGAAAAAGCAGTAAAACATACAGTGAATAAAAGAACATTGCCATAAACAGTTCATCCCCACTGACAGAGAAGTGTGCTCCTAGCATTAGGATAGAGCTTAATAAGCCTGAGCACCTGAAAAGCATCTCAAAGCAAGATTTCAGAGCAATTGCAAAGATTAAGGTTCCTTCTTGCATCTCTTCATGATCAGCTATTAATATCCACCAGAGCCAACAATGTTCAGGATCTTGCAGGACCTAATTCTAATTGATTAAAAGCCTCAAATCAATGCAATGACGTATGAATTTCTGCCTCCCACTTAACCAGAAAAAAAAATAAAAGAATTAATTCAGAAGATTCTGCATGTTTCTACATTCCACTAAGTTCCACTAATTTTCCTGGAAACCCAGAGGAAACAGAAAGCTGAAACATTCAGTCACGAACGTCTGTATAAATATACAGTTAATTACAGAAATAGCAAGTGCTGGGTATGTTGGGTGTCCAGAATGAAAAGCAGCAAAGTTGTGGGTTTACATTAAGAAACTAGGTGGCTTATATAAGCACCTGGTTGTAGAAGAAATAAACGCAAAATTTTGTCCATATGATCTTTTAAATGTCGTCCAGCAAGCTGATCTCAAAGCTGGAATAAAAATATATGAATTTTTTATCCCTATCTAAAAATCCCATCTGATTCTTCTCATGATGGAAAGTAAGACAAAGCAAGAGGGTAATTATTTTATCCTGGGATAACTCAATTCCATTTAGCTAACTCTGCCCTGATGGAAATAAAACTTCTCTGCTTTACATCTTCCCAGGGCTGTTACAACAAGCATTACCACATAATTTCAGCTGACTGCACCTGTTCTTGACAATGTCACTTCCCAACTGTGCAGAGATTTGGAAACGGTTATTAAACACTCATCAAAGAATAAAAACAAAATTGAATCTAAATGGACTGTGCTGCACTCCATGGAAGAGAGACAGCTGGCAGAGCTGCACTGCACGGGGCCTCCTGTCAGGCTCCACAAGGAATGTCACCCAGCCTCACTGGTGGCACAGAGGCTGCAGTGGCAGATTCCCACATTCCAGGCTATCTGCTCAAATCGATTCTCCATACACAGCATGAGACATCTTTCTTGGTTTCTTTATAACAGGCTGCTGAATATGGCTGGTCTGAGAGGCACCTGAGAAAAATTTAACCTAGCTGGTTTGTTTAAAAAGTACCAATATCACTGTTTATTTTTTAGCTTATGCTCTTTCAAGTAGAACCCTTCATTTTCACCTATCATTCAAGGCAGAAATGCTTGAAATAATTTCCCATGCTATAAATCCTCTAGGAATAAACAATTAAGCTCATGGGAAAGTCCATATTTGCTTGTTACAGCCAACATTTTTATTTGTTTCAACTGCCTCTTGCATAGACACAGAGATGCCACATTCCCCCATCTCCCAGGGAGGTCCTGCCACTGGCTAGGTGCTTTAAAGAACAGCCTGGGAAGTAGGTACAGACCTGATGGATCCCATTCCTACCAGCAAATTGCCTTACAGGCAAGTTTGAGAAGGCTCCAATACCCAGCCTGACTTGATGAGAAAGCCATTACCATTTTTGCCTTGCTGTGGTCATGCATATTTCCACCCATTTCAAGCAGTGTCTTGTATGATTTGGAGCTGAAGACTCTTAGAGAGATGTGAGGATGTTTTTCTGCTCAACTACTATACATTGTTGGTAAATCACTGATTTCTTCACTATCCAAACTGTTGAGCTACAAGTGGAGAGGGTGAGGGAGGAAACATCAGGGGAACGGGTCTGATCTCATTTCTTATCAACGGTTCACTTCTGCCAAATGTCAGAGAAAATCCAGCAAACCTTAAACACTTCAAAATGGAAAGACTGAACATCCCCCAGAGAAAAGCTAATGGATACAGAGCTTTTCACCTCCAGGTCACAAGCTCCAATCTGGCTCCTCTCAGAAGCAACAAGACTGCCAGGCTGCTCCTCAGCTGGGTGGAAGGATGCTCTTCAGCCAGCCCAGCCCTCGCTGCTCATCAGAGAAATATCCAGTCCTGCTCTGAGATGTAGCTGTAGCTGTAGCTTCTGCAGGAAGAATGTCCTACCATCACTGCCACAGCATATTGGTGTTGAGGATGAGGTAGAAATACACTGCCCAGGATGCTTATTTAAACTTCAACACCTTCATTCTCTGTCATGGTTGACAGTTCCCAATCCAGTGTTATGTACTAAGCTCTTTTATTCGAGATGTTTTTCTTACTGTTTCTGTTTCATATAAATGGCCTGACAAACTCGTATCAAGCCTCAGAGGGAAGGCAATGGAAAGAACGCAAATAAAACAGTAGCTAAACTTCTAGGCTACAAAATAGTGTTTCTTTCATACAGTAATACTGTGGAACTGCCTCCCACACACTATTATAGATGTCACATATATAAATGGATTAGAGAAGTTAGAGAAATGAGTAAGAGTCATAAGGTCTTATTTAATGGGCACTAGAACAGGACTACTGAGACTTGGAACAAGTACTAATTCTAGCTGAAGTCAAAATTAACATCTCCACCTGCTGTAATGGCACATGGACAAATCTTTTATGTAGAATTTAGTGAAGCTAGTGGAAAAACAAGTGATAAATTCACTTCTAAATATCCAGATGAATATTTAGAAGCATAAAATATGAGGGAAAGGATTTCTGGAGGTCATAAGATCCAATGCCCTGATGAAAGCAGAGTCAGCTTCCAAGTCAGAGCAGGCTGTTGTGGGTTGTACCAAAGGAAACAGTGAGGATCCCACAGCATGTCTGGACAACTGTTGTAATGCTTAACCACCAATGGCTTTCATGGTGAAAAAGGTTTTGCTAATAACTAATGATATTTTTATGTTCTTTATATCAGCAAAGGATCAAGAATTTTCCTGAACTGCTGCTAGCCCCACCTCAAAAGGAAGGAGAGTTTCTGATCACATCTGATGACACATTGTTACCTCTCCATTTTTTACCTCCTCTTTAACAGGAAATGATGAAAAAAAAAAAAAAGTGGGAAAAAAGGAAAAAAATCTGCTGTTTTGACATCT
>VXBR01004196.1:347461-367697 GCA_013400215.1 Cisticola juncidis | reverse complement strand
GACATCTCAGAATCCATGACACCAACTGCTCTGATTGTCTCCAACACCAGAAAGGAAAATCTGTGTAAGCAGTCAACAGTCCCAGCATCAGACATGCAGATGGTGAGGCTATGAGTATCCTATTCTCTGAGGTATATTATATATATATATATATATATATATATATATACACACCACTAATATGTAGTCTCTGATTTTTTTTTTTAATTGAAATTTTCATTCTGGAGTTCCATTCCTGTTATTCAAAAAACCCACAGAAATTGCGTCTGGGGAAGTTATGTCCTATTTCCATAATGGCAGAATGGTTTTGGTGATAGCACAGTTTGCTGCAGGTGATGTTATCAAACATAAAATCTCTGCTATATTAACTTCATCACAGTAGTCCTTTGGGATACTTTACTGAAGTTTATTCTTAGAACAAAACTCAAATTTAAAAATAAAAATGACCAGAGCTATATTTAGCCCTCTGTTCCAAGCAGCATAAGATGCTGTTAGAACTACGCCTCCAATATCTTCAGGAATTTGCTGCTTAGCAGTAATTGCCAGCAGAACATGAACAAGACAAAATACAAAGCATTTGATGGTATAAAAAGTGGCATTATTTTCCTCAAACTAGAATCTGTTACAGTATTAATGATTTAGACATTCAGAAGTTTCAACTAACATTCAGATAACACAGTGGAACATAATGTCAATATTTACAAATATACAAATACATTAAGACAATAGCAATAAGAATTCTCTTCTACTAATTGACTTCTTTTCCATAAAGACAGCATGAACTGCAGTTCACCTTGACTCTCCTCTCACCCTAAGATACATGTATTCACAGGCAAATTCAAAGTTACTGGGGGGAAAAGAGGAAATATTTAAGGGGAAAAAGGATTGAACAAAACCTGCTCAGAAATTGCTGAATTTCTAATGAAAGCATTAATTTTTTCCAAAATAACGGGTGATTTCACATGCTTAATTTCACAAGGAATACTGAAGGGACTTGACTGGAAGTAAGTGTTGAGGATGTCTCTGTCAGAATTGAATGTTTTTATGAGGCAACAAGACAGACATATAATCATTAGTGATTTTTCAGAGGGTAAATTTGTTCCTAGAACACATGCCCAGGACACTGAGCAACCAACAGAACCACAAAATCATAGAATAGTTTGGGCTGGAAGGGACCTTGAAGATCATCTAGTTCCATTTCCCCTGTCATGGCCAGAGGCACTTTCCAGTGCCCAAAGCTCCATCCTGCCTGGTCCTGAACACTGTCAGGGATGGGGCATCAACAATTTCTCTGAGCAACCTGCTCCAGTGTCTCATCACCCTCACTGTAAAGAATTTCCTCCTAATATCCAACCTAAACCTGCCTTCTTTCAGTTAAAAGTGATTTCCCCTTGTCGTGTCACTACATGTCCATGTCAAAAGTCTTTCTATACCTCTCTTGTAGCCCCCTTTAGGTGCTGGAAGATTTTCCTGGTGCTTTCTCTTCTCTATTCAGAACAACCCCAANATGAAAAAAAAAAAAAAAGTGGGAAAAAAGGAAAAAAATCTGCTGTTTTTGACATCTCAGAATCCATGACACCAACTGCTCTGATTGTCTCCAACACCAGAAAGGAAAATCTGTGTAAGCAGTCAACAGTCCCAGCATCAGACATGCAGATGGTGAGGCTATGAGTATCCTATTCTCTGAGGTATATTATATATATATATATATATATATATATTTATACACACCACTAATATGTAGTCTCTGATTTTTTTTTTTAATTGAAATTTTCATTCTGGAGTTCCATTCCTGTTATTCAAAAAACCCACAGAAATTGCGTCTGGGGAAGTTATGTCCTATTTCCATAATGGCAGAATGGTTTTGGTGATAGCACAGTTTGCTGCAGGTGATGTTATCAAACATAAAATCTCTGCTATATTAACTTCATCACAGTAGTCCTTTGGGATACTTTACTGAAGTTTATTCTTAGAACAAAACTCAAATTTAAAAATAAAAATGACCAGAGCTATATTTAGCCCTCTGTTCCAAGCAGCATAAGATGCTGTTAGAACTACGCCTCCAATATCTTCAGGAATTTGCTGCTTAGCAGTAATTGCCAGCAGAACATGAACAAGACAAAATACAAAGCATTTGATGGTATAAAAAGTGGCATTATTTTCCTCAAACTAGAATCTGTTACAGTATTAATGATTTAGACATTCAGAAGTTTCAACTAACATTCAGATAACACAGTGGAACATAATGTCAATATTTACAAATATACAAATACATTAAGACAATAGCAATAAGAATTCTCTTCTACTAATTGACTTCTTTTCCATAAAGACAGCATGAACTGCAGTTCACCTTGACTCTCCTCTCACCCTAAGATACATGTATTCACAGGCAAATTCAAAGTTACTGGGGGGAAAAGAGGAAATATTTAAGGGGAAAAAGGATTGAACAAAACCTGCTCAGAAATTGCTGAATTTCTAATGAAAGCATTAATTTTTTCCAAAATAACGGGTGATTTCACATGCTTAATTTCACAAGGAATACTGAAGGGACTTGACTGGAAGTAAGTGTTGAGGATGTCTCTGTCAGAATTGAATGTTTTTATGAGGCAACAAGACAGACATATAATCATTAGTGATTTTTCAGAGGGTAAATTTGTTCCTAGAACACATGCCCAGGACACTGAGCAACCAACAGAACCACAAAATCATAGAATAGTTTGGGCTGGAAGGGACCTTGAAGATCATCTAGTTCCATTTCCCCTGTCATGGCCAGAGGCACTTTCCAGTGCCCAAAGCTCCATCCTGCCTGGTCCTGAACACTGTCAGGGATGGGGCATCAACAATTTCTCTGAGCAACCTGCTCCAGTGTCTCATCACCCTCACTGTAAAGAATTTCCTCCTAATATCCAACCTAAACCTGCCTTCTTTCAGTTAAAAGTGATTTCCCCTTGTCGTGTCACTACATGTCCATGTCAAAAGTCTTTCTATACCTCTCTTGTAGCCCCCTTTAGGTGCTGGAAGATTTTCCTGGTGCTTTCTCTTCTCTATTCAGAACAACCCCAACACTCTCAGCCTGTCTTCACAGCAGAGAAGGTCCAGCCTTCCTGTGGTCTCCTCTGGCCTGGCTCCAGCAGGTCCCTGTCCCTCCTGTGCTGGGGCCCAGAGCTGATGCAGCCCTGCAGGGGGGGTCTCAGCAGAGGGGGCAGAGGGGCAGAATCCCCTCCCTGCCCTGCTGCTCCTCCTGCTTTGGGTGCAGCCAGGACAGCTTTGGCTTTCTGGGCTGTGAGTGCACATGGCCAGCTCGTGTTGAGGCTCTCATAAACCTACACACAACAATATTATACACTCATGTGGGACAGGACCTGAATGCAATACCTTACCCAGTGGCAGCTGATGACAGAAGTCAGCGAGACAGCACATAATTACCCAGGCTGGAATTCTGCCCAGATTACCCGAGTTAACAACCTAGAACATACACACCATGGATCCTTAATTACCACCAGTGTTCATGACCTCAGTTTCATGCATCACCTCAAGTATGTCCTGGGAAATAAGCAAAGTCTCCTCTACACATGACTGAGGGAAAACCAGCAAAGATTTTGGTGATTTGTAGGGAGAAAGGCAAAGCACTGCTCAGAACTGCAAAATCTCCCTATGAATGTGATAGGGATAGAAAATCTGATTTTTGTCACAAATTACTTTCAGCTAGCAAGATCTCTTGGAGAAAAAAAAAACAACAATATCCCTTTTCCTTCATCAGTCAAAGCAAGTTTGATGATGCTGCCTCTTGATTTAATGTTGCTCTACCCAGGTATAAAAGGGAATTTCAAAGCTACTCTACTATTTAAAGAAACTCTTTCTGCCTTAAATCTTTTAGAGAATATATTGATTGCCAAGAGACCAGAAGCACTGGTTTTTAAAGAATTTCTGTTGTTACCATCTTCACCTGACTATGATTTTCTACTTTTTATTCTCCTCTGTATTGTGATACTTAGGAACAGTGAATTGTTAGATGCACTCCCATTGTTGAAAAAGGTTTTATTTCTTCAGGTCTCTTAATAAACATGTTGAAGCACTCTTTAACATGAGTTAAATTGGTTTATGTAAAATATTCTTTAGAAAACAACTCTACCAGAGAGATTATGAAAAGCAGAACAAAACCAAGTTTTCCTTTAGCATCTACTGTAATTCATCAGTGAGCTGGCTACTTTTTTAACTGGACAGAACTTGCTTTGTCCCTGCCTGTCTATTGCAACAGTACATATATACAGCACTGAATTTACTCTCACATGAGAGTCGGGGAACAATTGGCAGGAAAAAAAATCAATGGCTTTAAACTGGTTTAAAACATTTTATTTGATTTCCATTTTTTAAAATTCATTCTAACTAGGAAATTGGAAGAGTCATTATTATTCATTCAGATTTACTCCTAAGACCTAGAGAGGTTGCTGGCCAAAGACCATCCATTTTATTAATGCTAGAGTTAAGGAGGGAGCAAATCAGGCACCAGCAGAAACCACAGATTCCTGCCAGAGCCTGAGCCCCTTCTCTGACACTGTGCTGAATTACACTGCAAGGTAAAACGATGTGTTCATTTCCTTACCTTTTCCTTGTTAATGCATCATTCTCCAGTTATTTTTCTCAGTATATTTTGGCTGCAGCACAGATGACCCATTGTAATTTGCCTGCAAAGTCTCACTTGGAAGCTCTCAGATGTTTGGTTTTACTCAGAAATGTGACTGCATAAAGATTTCACATTTTTATTGCTATTTTTTCTTTTACCCTGTAGAGTCTCGGTGAAATCTGTTCAGTGGAATAGCACAAGCAGGGCAAGCTGCTCTCCACCCCTGCTTGCCCTGCAAATCTGACTCAGTAAACAGAGGAGGAACTGGATTTTGTTCTGGCTCACACTTCGTCAGCAGGACTGTTAATGAAGTCCCAGCATTTTCACCTGCACCACCACATTAACAGAAACTTGTTTAATACTGCAGCAGCAAAGAACAAAAGTACAGTAGGAGCCCACAGAGCTGCTCTGGCACTCATTTTATCCTCCAGTTCTCTTTGAAGGAAGGATTAAATCCACAGCTGAAATAAACATCTCTTTTGGGAAAAAAAAAAACAAATTCCCAATCAATAAAAACCCTCAACATATAGAATCCCTCTGTACTGTCTGTGATAATCCATCTTTTCAATAGCATTACTCTGCTGTAAAATCAAATAGGATTTCCAAATCACAGTAATTCCTCAAAATTGGTGATATCTTATTTGTTGTTTATATTTTGTGTTACTATTCAGAAATACACTCTGTTAAATAAGAAGTGGACAGTTTTGATAGTTTCTGGTTTTGCAAACAATAAAGCACACCATGGGAAATACTCTGACCATCTTCAGGCAAAAGACATTTTTAGTAGAGTTTGGGGTTTGGAGGTTTATCAGGTTTTTGGTTATGGTTCTTGAAGGGGTTTTTTAGCCTATTGCAAACCATGGTATCAATAATAGAGCTATTTTTTATTTCAGTCCAAAAAAAACAGGTCAAACTTTGTTTTAATTAAGATGCCAGAATACTACTAATGTTCAAGAAGATATGTGGGATTTTAAAAATGAATGCAGACCTATTAGCAAATAGATTGACAAAAATCATCTTATGTATGGGCAAAAGGGAAGGAAATAAACCCTGAGAACTGAAAAGTAAAGCCACCTATGAGTGAATGAGTTTAGGAGCTTGTACAGGCAATTAGAGATGAAGTAAGCAACCAATAGCAACTGAATTAGTACCATAATTCTCATACCTCTTTGGCTTTTAGGCACTTATTAGAAGCTTAGAGTTTTTGTGAGCATTTTTCCTACAGTAAGCCTTAACATCTGCAAGCAGTGTTCAAAATCCTATTCATTACCAATGCCAAGAATATGAAAGGACATTACCCAGCACACACAGGCAGGAGCCAATTCATCTAAACTCAGCATGGAAATGTGCTGTTACTATTCAAACCAGAGGGCACAACATGCAATGAGGCACTGGCTGGCCTTTGTTGCTGCAGAGTTGATCAAATTATCAAGTCATACACATCCTGATTTAAAAGATGAGGGAGGAAAAAAGTACAGTAAACTGAATTTTAAGATGAATAAAAAAATAAGCTTTCTTAAAAACTAGCAACTGAACTAAAATTTCAATCATTTTTCAGCTTTAGGATTACTAATACACCACAGGGAAACAAGGAGAGCAGATAGCAAGGTGCCACAGGCAGTCAAAGCACTGACATCTCACTGGAGAGCTCTGTGAGCAGCCAGGGCACAGTTAGGGAATGAGCCTCATGAACTTGCACTCACAGGATGTCACCAAGGTTCAGCTGATTTTCTGGTTAAACAACAGCACCTGTGGTGAGTTTGGGTCCTCTGAAGAATGATGGTGCAAAGAAAAAGGAGACTCAATTCCCAGAAGGCCCAAATCCAGAAAGTCATAGATCAAATAGCTAAGGCAGTACCTATCCTTGCCTTGTCCTGATGCAAGACTCCTGGACAGACATCCACAAAGCAAATTATGGCCTGAGGAAAAAAGTCGGTCTTAAATAAATGCATGGATGACAAGCTCTCCAGAAGATAAAAACCTACAGAAGGTAATTCAGAATCACAACCTGTTCCTTTTTGAAAGAAGTGAACAAATGTGAAACCTGGCCTCTCAGCATCAAGGTAGCTCATGAATACATCTTGAATAATGACTGCTGTCTAACCACAGGGCCACAGACACAGAAAGAGATCTCACAGCAAGAGGAAGTCCTCAGATAGATGCCAGGACAACTGAAACAGAAAAGAGTGAAAAATCCTCAACAGTTGAAGATTATTTTCAACCTTAATTGACGAGAACATCATGTGTGATCTGCAATTTTCTCCTGATGGACATTTCATGTAGGGAAGCTCCAGTCCCAGCTCTGCTCTTGGATCCACCAGACACTACAGTCCATTGCTCTGAGGTTACTCAAAGTTAGTCTTAGCTCTGCAACTGGCCCAGCAGCACATCATCCAAGCCCCCTGCAATTCACATAACTCACCTATGCAGTCCTTAGCCAAAATATATCTTGTATATAAGTTTTAATCTAAACCATTGCTACATCCTTGGATGTAGGATGATGATCATATAATTTACATTTATACCACACTTACATACCTCATACATGCTCCTCTCATTGTGCTTTCATTTCATCCTGGTATAAACCTCCAGTGTGCCTGGGCAGTGTTTTTAACATCACCTTTTAGTATTACCTTCATCCCATAATAGCCTTTTATCCTCCAGTTTGCTGGGGATTTTTTCTTCTTTTTTTTTCCCATTTTTTCTGCTCCTCATTACTTGGCAGCCCAAGAGAAGCAGGTCAGGGACTCCATGGAGCCCTTAAACTCATCCAGCACAATTCCTATTTCATTTAATGTTCACTGGAATGTTTATTGGTCAAGGCACTTTGTTAAATGCAAGGGCACTTTATCTAAAAAAACAAATCTGATCAGCACAAGGTCATGAGTTTGGATATACACTACACTTATAGGGAGTGATTTTCATAACATGAACATATTTGTCTCCTACAAGCAATTACTTCAATGGCCAAAGAATACACAAAAGTAAAGAGAGCACTTATAACAGTGAATCACATTTTGTTTTGCAGTTCATTGTCAAAAATCCACTCAAAAAATAAAAGAACAAACAAAGGAAAGAGGTCAGGTAGGGTAATCTAGCTGCACTGGAGGAAAACATCCCCGTTAAGTGCAGTGTTAATCAATAAAGCTTAGCAAATTTTAAAGACAAATGTTAACAGATACTTCTTCATAAAGCAATCAAAACATGTTTTTGCAGCACCGTCTTCCCTTGACTTTACTCACTCTTTGTTCCTTTCAGAGAGGGCTATGGAAAATGATTTGGTATAAACAGGGGATTACTTTCCTCTCTCATTGCTCATTCCCCATTTGTTCTGTTTTGACAGCACAGCCCATTATTAAAGCAATAACACAAATACAATTCTGCTTGCTCCAGAGTACACAGCAGTCACAGGTACTTTTACTTACTGAAATGGAAGTAGGAAGGGATGATCAGCAAGCCAGGTCATTTCCAGACTCTATTTGATTCTCAGAAGCCAGAAGAGGCTATGAAGACAACACATCTTTTTATGTACTGCTCTGCACCCCTGTGCAGTAGGTTGGGTCAGATCAGCATTGCTCAGCCAAGCCCCAGGGCAGGAAAGGAAGGAAAGGTCGTGGCACTGCTCTCCTTTCTGTGGATCCACACACAGGGAATGCAACAGCCACGTGCCCATTCTTGGAAGCAGCCTGGCTGTTAATGCTGCCTTTGAAATTTTCTAACTTCGTGTAAAGCTCCAGCTGAGCTGTAATGCTACTGCTAAGTCCTAGGAATTCAGAAAATTACTACATTTTCATAAATCATGTCAAGTTCTCAAAGTCTCCCTCCTGCACACGGTCCAGTCTTGAAAACAGCAATCACTTTAATTTCCTAGGCTGGGTACAGTTTGTGACAGCTATGTAAATCTGTAAGACGTCCACATTGTACCAGAATTACACCACAAGAAATGAGAGCAGAATCCAGCCCTTTGGTTACACTCTTTGAAATGTTTTCTGCTGTGTTTCTATTTGCCTAACTGCTTTTGATTTTGGATTGCCAGTGCCACAAAGACAGACAAACCAAAAAAAGTATTTAGAAAAATTTAAATCAAAGCAAAATTTCTAAATATAGGTGGAGTTTCATATGACCTTCTTTTCCTTTCAGCCTTATTTGATAAACAGTGTCTACATTTTGGACATAGACTGTGTGGTCTAAAAATGCAAGTGAATAATTCTACTGATAACAAAAACTACTTTCACACGAGCAAGGTGAACAGGATTTAGCTGGGAATCCCTAGTGCAAGAAGAGGCTGAGGGCAAAGAAAACCAAAAGGAGAAATGGAACTCCCCAAGGCTCAGTGTTGCTATGTCAGCATCAGTGTGAGCACTGCTCTGTTTTATTTCACAGAGAGATGTGAACTTTAGCTACATTAGAAGCCAGCTCTATCTACAGCTGTTCTTTGACATCTGAGGCCAGATGGTTCCCAAAAAAGGCTTATTCAAGACATTGCAATCCTTACCAAAATGGAAGCTGGTAATGCTAATAGTAGGATAATTGAGAGAAAGTGCAGTGGGAAATGGTAAAGAAAAGCAAAGGTGATAAAAATCAGTTCTCTCTGCTCCATATTTGCTGTATGGCTGCTGCTCAGCCATCACAGGTTCTGTTCTAACATGTTCCTGTAGTGTAATTTCTAAATTTTTTAATCACTTCTGTTGTGAAGGCCCAACTTAATTGTTTCTCTGCAATAAGTACAATTTTTTCTGATTATCACTGATGTTCTGACAACAAGAGGGAAAAAGGCATTAACTCCTGACAGCACTACACTTACAGAGTTGGCCTCAATATTTGTTTTCTGCTTCTCTCCTGTCCTCTCCATTTCAATTTTGGTCACTTGCACATTCAGCAACATGCTTTACAAAGTGTGGTGTCCCCCACTGCTTCCTAACCAAGCTCTGACAGTGTTCATTGCTAATCCAAGAGTTTGCACAAGTCATAGCACAAGGTCAAGTATAATTATCTTCTCCACTTTTCCCCCACTCCCTTAAGGCAATAATAGCTTCAGGGAATTAAATACAGGATCAAAAATGAGAACTCTGCTCCTATTAATTGACCTGCATTTTCAGAAGCATCAGAGGGGGAATGTCAGGTTCTCAGGTGCAGCAGAATAAAGATATTAGCACCTGATGTCACATGTGGGGCTTCCTTGCTCCATTCATACTGTTTGGAGCTCACACAAATTGCCCAGACAGCATTTCTCTAGTTTTACAGCAGAGGCTGTGAGAAATTCAGGCTACATACCAGATGCAAAGTTATGCCTTGCTGAGCTTTCATTTAACATGAATTTTTTAGTCCAACATTGTTCCATATACTCTTTTATCTTTCTCCACATATGTGCAATTCCTTGTCTTCCGTGCACATCCTTCCCCTTACACAGAAAATTACAAGTCATCTAAAGTTCACTGAATGCCTTAAAGAAGGCAGAAAGACAAAGCCAATCTTCACACTTTCTCATAGTTTAAATAAAGAGAAAATTACAGGAGAAGAAATAGGAAGAAATTATGCAAAGATCGGATGTTCAAGATCATGAGTTTCCTTGTTTGCTCTGGAAGCAAATTGTGTTCCACCAGAAGCATGCTATAATCTGTTACACAGTGCTGGGATTAGAATTTAAAGAGTAGCAGCATGTATTAAAGACAGCAAGTCATTCTTTTTATTAAAAATTAAGAGAAACAAGAACCCCTAAAAAGACCCTGCAAGCTAAAATTCAGAAAAACATCTAAGTTATCTACAACCATGGAATGTGGTCTCTCTAGGATATCTCCTCACAGATATCAGCAAATTAGATAAATCTATGGAATTTTCTCCGGATTTGCTGCTGACATATTTCTGCCACAGATCTGCCACCTTCTCTTTCTCATCACACAGGAGTTGCATGCACCCAGCATGTGAACTCAACGTTTTCATAGCACCAAGCTCCTCTCCACGAGGACCATCACAGAGCTCTGACACATCATTCTTCTCACTGAACTCCCTGCAGTGGCTTTCATTCAAGGACACCTTCCTTGGCCTCTGCACTGAGCCTCTGCACTGAGCCTCTGCACAGCCCACATTTCCACTGCTTGTCTCACTCCAGGATGCTTGAACACACCAGTGACAGCAACCTCAAATGGCTTTTGGTCCTGTCACCTTCAACTCTGACACAACCAGCCCTAGAAATGCTGTCTCAGGACCGCTCAAAAGGTTCCTCTGTCAAATCAATTTTTCTTTAGGGTTAGCAGTTAACTGTGGCCAGACAAGAGCTCCTTCTGCTTAGGGACTGATTTTTGGCTAGTCAACATTGGGCCACATTATGGTTGTCATCACAACTTTCCACCCCTTCACAAGTTTTGAAATATCTTATTTTGATCAGGATCACAAGCTCCCTGAGACATAATTTCTCATTTACCACTACGTGTCTGCACAGTTCTTGGAACATCATGGAGCAGATATGACTACGAGTGCCCAGTACAACTAGAGTATAAATATAACTTAATTACATAAGTTATATTTAGTGTAACTTTTAAGTAAAACTTAAAAACTTAAAATTTTCAGCTCCTGTTCATATTAAGAGTACCAAACATAATAAACACCATACGAATCTTCCTTATAATCAGCAATTGAGCATGTATTTTCTGTTCTCCTCAATTCTCATGTAAGCACTCTGAATGACTCTGTCCATGCTGAAGACACAATTCCTGCTATCTTACTCTTTTCTGCTTTGGGAAGTTTGTCTCATGCAGGATTAGAGTGATCAGCACTCCTCACTCTGTTCCATAAGCAAAAAAAGGCCACTGCCCTCTGTGATCTCTTGCTAGAGCCTCCACCCAGGTGCCCCCAGGAGTCAGGGAGGAAAAACACAGCAGTAAAATCTCCGTGGGGAAGAGCAGACACAAAGAGTTGCTGCAGAGGGAATGGCACTGCAGAGGGCTGGGATACAGGAGGGGAGGGAGGTCAGTGCTCTTCTCCCACTAACACTGAGAAAATCTTAGCAGAACAGAAGAGATTTTTATCTGCAGAATCACGAGACTCAAGAAATAGTCATTTGCAAACCAGAGAAATTGCTGGACCAAGCCTGCCACGACCTGCACAGCCAGGAGCCCAGAGAAGCATCTGCAGAGGGAAGCCTGGGCATCAGCATTGCCATCAGCAGCTGTTTTGCACAGCTTTTACTCACAAGATGCTTTGCCTGGGATGGGCTGTTAGTCCCTTCCCTCTGCAGTCCCCTGGGATACCCAGGGCACTGGTGTGGAAAGAGTTAAGATAAGGAAAGCCATCAAAGCTACAGGGGACTCTTTCAAATTGCTTCTTGTGGGGCAAAACACAAATGTTCAAATACACATTAATTTTCTTCCCCATAGCAGGAGCTTTGCAGATATTGACAACTCTCTCAGGATGAAGCTTACAGCAGCTGCATTAATTTATACTATTGAGCTATAATGCTTTTAATTTATTTTCTAATTTGCTTCACATCCCCAAATTCCCTAAACTGTTTCTGTCTGTTTAATATGAAGGTTAGCCAAGGCTCCACCAGATAAATCCACCTTAAGGCTATCAGAAACCTTTTGTGAAGTAAAAACATTCTCCTTCCAAAGAGGCCTTTCTTCTGTTCATGAAAAGACTATTAATAACACAATTATTCCTGTTGAAAGAAAAGGCCATAATTAATAGACTCAAGAGCAAAACATCCATCCTACAGGAAAACAGACTTTCTGTTCCTGGAGGCAATATTTTAAATCCAGAGTATTCCTTTGGATTTAGAAGCTGCTAAATCTAGAGAATAATGGAAAATAACAGAGACGGAAAAAATAATATTAAAAAAAATATTGCAGATTCCATGAATAGCTTAGCACTGGAAGCAGAAAATTAGAGGCTACATTTCCTATTTCCCAGCAGTCAACTAGACTTACCTTCCACACCATGGCTTGAACTAAATGATCTGCAAACATATTTTACACATGTTATACCAAAGCTCAGCATTTTAAGTATACAGTCATATATTTTTAAGGACACAGCTATTTCAGAAGTATTTCCCGTATTTGCAACCTCATTCTGTTAGCTGGTAGCTGAACAAAATATTAGCAAGCTTTCTGAACAGCACTAGAGGAAAAGGAGCCCATGCAAGAAGGACAAGATAAAGGAAGAGCAGAAAGCAGAGTGAATTTTTTGAAAGCTAGTGGTCTCCAAACCCTCACAGCTATTAGGTGATCAGCATCACTCTTGTACCAGTGATAACCCACCCATCTCAGCTGTGCTTGAGGAGAACAGCTCCAGTCTACTCCACACCTCACCACCTTACAAAACACATGTTTGCTGGAATTGAGCCCTGTTTGGATTTAAAGTGAACCTAATTAAATGGGATGCATGCAGGGAGATAGAGAGACTCATTGACTGGGTAAAGAGTAGGAGCCTGGAGCTGTAGTGATAAAAGTGAAGTACCAGGGGTGTCCCAGCTATAAGTTCATTTCCATTCTGTAATATTTCACTGGCATGACAGCTGCTCATCTCTCGTGCTTCTAATCAGCTGCAAATGTCTGGGGGCCTGCTGTGTGTCCATTTGTCACCACTGAGTTCTCATTCACACACAGGCAAGCCAGCATCTCTGCTCTTTTGCCATATTAATCATCCTGTGAGTTTGGTGGTTTGGTTTTGGGGGTTTTTGAGGGCTTTCTGGGGAGATGGGGGGAGGTATCTCTTCTCACCTCCTCCCCCTGCCAGGTTCCCATATACCTTTGGCACTGGAGAAAAGATCTCTGTTCCATTTTCTCCCTTAAGATTATTTACCTTTACTGTGTTACCCTGTGCAACATTTTGCTTATCCCACTTCCTAAATGCTCATTACTAATTACTACATGCTCACACTAATAAATACTAAGTATCACAGCAGAGAAACTACTGTCCTTTTATCCTAACTGTGTTGCTGGAGGAGATTTCTTTGGAGCAGACAATGATTCAGCATCTTTCTTTACCAAAATCACACCAGAGTGAATGGTGCCTGTCTGCCTGAGCCCCCATTGGGTGTAATGTGTCACCCAACACTCACTGAATTTGAACAGTGCAAAGTCACGTTACAAACACAACTCACTCCAAGTAAAATGCATAAACCAGGACAAAACACTTCACTTATGTTGAAAAAATAAAGTTGCTGCTCCTGACAAGTGTGTCCTTTAAGTGTTCAGTGTACAGAGCCAAAAAAGGACATTTTGCTGCCATCTTTACAATAAAAGATTTCCATTATGTCCTACAGGGTGTCCAAACCCACAGCTTTTGGTGGGGAAACTGCTGTGTCAGTGTGGCTAATTGTACAGAGACACATGCCCACATATAGACTTAGACACAAGTATACTGAAGGATGCTGTAGCATATGATATTTTAAAATAAATTACGCAGTTACCTATTTCATTACTATACTACATTTCTATCCCATCAAAACCAAATCAACAAAGGGCACTGAATTTTTGAATAACTCTGGGATGACAAAATGAAGAAATGAAACAATCTGAGAGTTGAGAAAGCCCTCTAAAAATTTGGCTTTGAATGTGTACTTTGTAAGAACTATTTGTTTAATTATTATAAAGTGTTTTACATAAAAACCCAATAGATTAAGATATTTTTATTATTTTTCTACAGCAAAGAATCAGAAAACAGTGACTACTGCTGGGTCTGGTCTTGGTTTGGTTGCACCAAAAATTCATGCTTCACTTGCAAAATCTCATCCGACAACAGCTATCATTAAAATCTGCTTATTCTTTGTGTTGTTTCAGGCTTAATGCACATCCTCTAAAGTGACAGGCTACACAGGCACCCTTAGGGAAAAATCTGCAGAGTATTATTACATTTGGATAGCCAGGCCTAAGGTGAAAATACTCATCAGTATAAGCTTGTTAGCTTATAAATCTGCTACCAGTTATGACAAGGCTCAAACAGCTCCTTAGAGGAGTTCAAAACATATAGCATCAGCTCAGGGGACAGCATCTGTCACAGGGAAAGGTAGGTGAAACACTTCATGCATTAATTCAGCACACAGTCCCCACAGAATTCCTTGGCAGAAGCGATCCTGCCACTGCCCCAGGGGGCAAAATGGCAAAACAAGGCTCTCAGGCTTGTCCTGTGCCCTCCATTTCACACACACAGACACAGATCTGCCATTAACCTCTCCATGCACCTCAGCAGCCAGTTGCTGCAACACAAATCTGTGCAGCAGAGCAGCAAACTGCAGTTAAGGAGACGCGTGGTCGTTGCCTGTGCCTTACATCTGGCAATTCCACCCTTTGCCCTTCCAAATGCAAATCTTTAAGCCTTTTCCCAAAGCTCCTGGCTATCCCTGTCCTGAAGGATATCCACATTTTCCACTTGCTAGTACATGCAAGCCAAGCTTTTACAGCTCATGAGCTCTCTGTCACAGATCTTTTCAGAATTCTGTCTTTTATTAGACATCTGTGATATTTGCCACAAGGAGGAAAAGGGGGGAAAACACCCACCTATGTGTCCCTGCTAGATCAGTTCCTGTAGATTTCTTTTTTCATGGACTTTTGTGAGTTTATATCCATATAAATAAAGAGAGAGCCATTGTTAACCCTCTATAAAAGAATGAGTCTCTTTTATCTTTCGCCATGGATTGGCAAGACATCCTGATGTCACTGGTTTTCCCACTTCCAATATGAGTGCAACTGACTGCATTGAGGTCAGAGCTTAGCTCACCTCAGCTACATTTAAGACAAGAGAGCTCCTTCAGCTGGCAAAAAAAGATAGAGAGCAGCACCCAGCAGAATGAAAAAATCTTTCATTTTGTATTCTAATTTTTGGTCATTGGAAGCTGCTTCTCTATGGTGATGCTAATTTGTTTTTTAAAAATGAGACTCCCCCCTGGGATGAAAATCTCCTCAGAGGTCTCTGGCCTTTTGTTTCAAATTCCTTGTGAAGTCCTTAGGGTTGAAAATGCGGCTGCTTCTTAATACATTCAATTTTCCATGTGTTAGGGTCAGTAATCCAGTCCCGTGCAGAGCAGGATCTTCCAGTTGGCTCTGAGCTTCCATGACGACAGTGAGCAGGGAGATAAAAAATATGGAGACACACAGAGCCCCCAACAGCAGTACCTCACAAAAACACCACCCTGCCTGCCTGCCTTTCCTTCTCTTCCTTTTTCTGTAAATAAATCATCAGTGAATATGTGCCTTGTGATTATACTCCTATGAGAAGCCATCTGACAAACCATAATTAAAAACCATATGAAAAATCATTCACTGTGATTTTTAACATCTGCTTATAAATCCCTTTTAGATTTTTCCACCTATTTTGGGTGCACAGTGTATGTAAAACCTGGCACACAAAGGGAGAAGCGTTCATCTCACGCCACTTTATCTTTGAAGTGCTGATAAGAGGACCTAAAAATGCTAATACATTTGGAAATTCCCCACAGAGCCATAATGAGCTGATTTCTATAAACCTCAGTGTTCTGCCAGTGTCTGGGGTGAGAGTATTCTTCAGTAAAAGCAGTTTTCTGCTGCATATCTCAGACAACAAGCAAGTAGAAGAGCAACACTTCACAAAATTTACATTTGCTCTCCCTTTCTGCATGTGTGGATTAAGAGTTTATATGTTTAAATTCATGCAGCCCGCCTTGAATTGTGCAGCTGCCATGCTACTGGGCAGGGGAGTTAAAAACCAAGAGCTAAATTAACTTCAGCTCCATACAGTGGCCCAAACCAATTCAAATGTGAGAGAAAGTGGCTCAGTCTAACCTGAGGGCAGCGTGTGACTCCCTAGCAACCACAAGCAGCAGATGGGATTTTTCCTCTCCCTCTCTTGCTTACAAAGGGTAGCAAAGTTGGCCTGTGATTAAAGCTGCTGGGAGAAAGGAACCTGGACCACTGAGCAAGATGTATATCATCCATGAAGAATCTTGTTCCTTACAGATTCCTCATGGTTATATCTGTAAAACAGACAACATGCTATCCTCCAATCTTTCCAAAATACCAGGAGGTTCCTGCACAGGTAGATATATATAATTTTTTTGAGGAAAAAAGCACAGTCTGGAAAGGGCTTTATGTTCTCAAGGAAACACAATACTAACAACTACACTTGTAAAAGAGAAACAACAAAAAGTTGGAAATTAAATGGCATTTTTCATCAAGAGATGACAAAGCATTGTGCAATGGATTTCTGCCTCCTTATCTTTAAAAGAAGACAAGACAAAAGATTTGCCAAGGCCATCCCCTAAGCAAAAACTAGGACTAGAGAACCTGACTCTGTTATTAGGTACTAACCATCCTAGGAGAAAGGACTTTGTGCATGTCACCATCCCTGACTTGGACTTAAATATATTTAATTGTTTTCCTAAAATTCTGATGTCCATAAGGCAGTATTTCAGATTGGAGTGGAAGCTGAATTAATATAATAAAACAATTTTAAACACACACCCCTTTTGCCCCAAAGCATTTCCTACTGTTTAAGATACCTTACTTGCAACACCCAGAAAATGAGGTGGCAGAGGGATATAGCACCAATGTAACTGCTGTGAAAATGTTTCAAAGTGATGGAGGAAAGGAGTCCAAGAAGTCTAAGACAAACATCCATCATTAGAGGATGGTGTGATTTTAGTAATGCACATACTGGCACTACATATATAGGCACAGGGCATAAGCTGCCAGATAAAGAAGTTGTATTGATTCTATGTGAGGTCTTTTAATCACAAAGCCTTTAAGTTCAACAGAACCTAATCCATGAGGTGAGTATTACTTGTATTTAATGGCATATTTCTGTGCTTATCTTGGACTATTTGTTTGCTTTATTGGGTTTTGTGCCTAAATATTACTGCCCAACCAAAATTTGCTTGTATTTATAGCTTTATTTAATTATTTACTTAAGTAAAAGAATTGGAGAAATCAGTATTAAACATAAAATTCAGCTCATTTACAAGAGACAATTTTGTGCAAACACAGAAGCACTGAGAGACCGAAAAAATGGTTCTTATCTCCAGCCTCTGAGCTGGGCATCAGTTTTGTAGCTCACGTGGAGTTCAACAGCCTTTCCTACAGAATTATTGGGATCAGTATTGTCTAAGCTCTGCTTTGTTTGGGGATGCAGAATAGGGTGTAAGGAGAAGAAAATAATATTTAAACACTAAAATTTAAGTGCTGACTGTGATAACATTGCTCAAGTCCTGCTAGTGCATGTTCCAAAGCACAGTGCACTGACCATTTCTCCTATGACAGATGCAGCTTTTTAGGAGCAATAAGTTCAGGGTAGGCTTGGCACTTGAAAATCTCTAGCCCTGAGTTCCTGCCCCTCTGGCACTGACTACTGACAGGGGCAGATACAACAAAGATTTACCTAGAAGTCATTTAGGTGCATAAGAGAAAAGACTGGCCCATAAAATGAATAAACAAATCCATTTGTTTCAACTTCTCCTAATCTATTTTAGGTCTATTTTGAGATGCTACAAATGCCTGAGCAAGGAGATAGGCACACAGGATGGCTGCTGATTCAGGTTTCTGCACAGCCAGGCTGCATTACCTCTACTGCATTAAGGCCTTACACAACTGCATAAATGGCCTTGGGATTAGGTCCTATGGGAGGTGAAAACAAAAGTAACATACTTGAGTGCAAACTGAATCAATAATTGTGAAGCTTTTTATTCCTCTCAGTCAAGAGTCAAATGAAAGACAATCAATACAATTATTGTAACTTCTTCCTGAAAAAGCAACAGATAATGTATTTGGCAGCGTTGGAAGAACCCAAAGCACAGTGCAAAGGATCTGCTCTCCTCATTTTGAGAATAGCAAAAGATGCTCAGTGCTTTTCTAGCCAGTTCTGCCAAACTCACAGGAAAACAGAAACAAAATCCAGGTTAGTGCCATTATCATCAGTGGATACTTTCTAAAAGAGACTGCATTCTCTACAGCATTTAAATCTGCACGCCAAATGGAAACACTCGTGTGCACAAAGCTCAAAACAGATTTTTTGCAGAGTAAAACTTTCATCAATAATTCTTTTTTGCTGCAGGACAAAAAATGTTCAACAATCCAATTTTTCCATTCACATTCACAACACCTTCGATTTCTTTGACACCTCCCCATTTTTTTCAATTCGCACCTACAGCCACCCATGCAGAATTCCCTTAGCTCCACTGGCAGCTGCACTAACAAGAACTGAGCATCTCACATTATTAGACCTTTTTTGTGCTACAGGTCCTTTATAGAGACTAAATAGCCTACAAGCCAGACACGGCAATGAAATGTAAACAACCTTGGTACAGAGAGGGAGAAAGAAAGCACTGAGAAAGGAACTGAAGAGGAAATCCAGGAGTTTGGAGCAGTCTTTAAACTGGTGACAAGCACAGCAGCTTTGTAGCAGGGATGCTTCTTTTTTGAAGGCATTTTTCTTAGTAGCAGTTTCCCAAGTATAAGAACCACACATATTTCTCCCACACAGGTCTGTCTTGCTAGTCCCATCCCAGCCAATTGCCCTGACAGCTCTGCAGTATTCAGAGCTGAAAGCATCAATTTAGAAATATCAGCTATGATGTCCCTGCCAGAGAGATTTGCACCTTTTTGTCTTCCTTACAGGTGACTCAGTTTTAGTCTTTCACCTCTCTGTCTAGTATATACAATCATAATGGCAACAAGAGAATGATTCTTCTGACAGGTTGCCCCAGTATCTTCCTCTTCAGTCCTCCTGCATTACTTTCCAAAAATGTCTTTCTGTTTGCTTATGATATCATCATTGTTGCAGTGTCCCCTCTATGGTTTCTTTTAGGCTCTATAAAAAGGTAGATTTCCCAAAACCATTTTCTCAAGGACTCTGAGGAGAGTACGTCATCCCAATAGCACAGACTTCTGTTCAAACCAATTCCTCTTCCTCTTTTCACTAGAAATTGCACAGAACAAGTTTTGTTTGGGAAATTTAAATAACTGATAGCAACAAGGAAAATGCAAAGCTTCCTGGTAAAGGAGTTCATTTTGAATTCAGTTATGCATGTACTTGCATTCATTATTCCCAGGCTTCTACTGTCATTCACAACTCTCAGTTACTCACAATTCTATTTATTAATACAAAGGAGAAAACACTTATCCAGAAGATTCTGGTCCTACAGTGAAACATGCACCTCTTGCTTCGATAGAAGGTCTTCCACTGAGCAGACCATTAAAAAGATTGGAACAGAGATACTTTCCAAGACTTCTACTGCCCATACAAGAGGCAATAAGTATTTAAGTATTTCCAACTCATAAAAAAAACCTAAAGGTGAGAGGGAAAATAAGCAGCACAAGAAGTGAATACTAGGACCCAAGTCCTTTGATAACTTGCCCATAATAGCACAGGAAATATGTGGAAGATAAAGAAATAAGTCTCAGTCTCTCAAGTTTTGTCAGCACAAGGTAGTCTTCCCTCTCTATGAACAGCACAGCTTCTGAATTTTCAGTAATAAACAACTATTGTGATTCATAATCTGTGTTAATATCTTAAACCACCACCTCTAAAAACAGCCTGGAGAACTATATTGGTTTGAGGAGCAGTGTAATTAGAAACTAATATATTATGTTGGACAAGAGTTAAACCACAGTAGTATAGATCTAAATCCACAAAAAAAAAAAAAAAAAA
>VXBR01004196.1:329263-347455 GCA_013400215.1 Cisticola juncidis | reverse complement strand
CCGGACATCAATGCTGCAGTTCTGAAAGCTGACTTCCCAAAAAAAAAAAGAGAGAGAGAGAGAGAATCTGGGAAGATTTCACTACCTTCTTGGTACACAGACATTTTTCATTTGCTCATTATTTTCACATCAAGATCAGAAGTTTGTAGAATCCCTGATGCTCCGGGATATCATTATTAGAGATAGTCCAGGCTTTGTCTTGTACTATTTTTAAAATAATATTATTAATGAGGAACAGTGTGTAATTTTGTGCTTGGAAACAGATGAAATCAGAAGTGTGTGTTCCTGTGCTTTAATATGCAATTGGAACAAACCTGTGAATTAGTCACACAGTGCAGCATCAGCTGTTATATTTGTTATAGGAATCTTTCTCCCAAGAATTCAGCTGGCTGTTTGATTATGGATATGTAACTAAAGGGGTTTATCATGGCCCAAAATTTTGACTTTGTGAAGCACATCTCAAAGTCTCTTCTCCAGTGCAGGGTTTATTTCAGTCAGGTATGTGAGGTTTTTGTTTTGTTTTGAACAAGCTAAAGCAAGGTTATTTAATCACCTATACTTGAGTAATAATGAATAAAATAAAATAAAAAGTAGGCTGGAATCTCATCAAATATAGGAATAGAATTGTGTGTATAATTTTATCTTGAACTCAGAGTCAAATTCTCAAATTCCACAGATTTCCACTGAACACTTTCCATGGACTATATCAATACATCTGACCTTCCCTGAAATACAAGAAACAAGACACTACAAGAAGAAGGTAGATATCAAACTCACACAATTACACATTTTTGAGTAGACTCAAATGTTTTCCTTTATTTTAAAATGGAGAGGAGTTATGCCTTATGCTATCTTGCTTAATTAATGAAAACACATTTTGAGACAATGAAAATATGCATAATGTCAGCCTGTATTCTAAAATTGATACAATTAAGTAATTAATTGATGCAATTATAATTCTCACCAGTAAACATTTCATTGCTGTTCTCTCTAAAACTTCAGTTCAAAGGTCTCAGTGTGGACAGGGCCTTCTCTACCATGAAGTCATCTCATGCCTTTTGTAAACAGGTATAAGAATCCATCCAAAATGGCAAAAGCAAATAGAACTCCATCAATCACAGACAAAATACGAAGATAACATAGAAAAATGTAATACAGAACTAGAAAATATTTGCCAATATTTTACTGATCAAATTTACCCATATCAACACATTAACACAGCTGAAAACATTTAAACCACTTCTTAAAGGGCTGTACTAACACAGTTCTGGTTGCCCAACAGTGTGTGTTGCATTATTTGAAAGATGTTTTAAACTGGAGAGCTCCCACAGAGGGTAACAAAACACCCCCAGTGCTGAAGGAGCTCAGCTACAATGAAATTGCAAAGGAAGCAAAACCTATGAGCTGGAGAAAAGAGAAGGAAACATCAATGTAGTTCACAACTGACTGGGTGAAAAGTAAAAAGGAAAGAAGGGAAGAATTTAGGTACACTCAAAATGTAGTGCAGAAGGAGAAACCATTTGAACCACTGGAAAGTGTATAATGATCTCCCTATAAAAATGACAACAGATGTGGCTCTTCAGCTCTTCAGATACTTGAAAGTATTGTTCTGTTCTGAAGAGCTTCAAAATAGAATGACACCTTCTTTTCCATAGCATCTGCTCCTAGCAGGATACCTGAACAAAACAAAATATTACTACTCTCATTCCTTATAACCTTGTTCTCACTGCACAGTTCCATCACCTTCAGTGAGTGAGGTCACTGAAGGCATAATTAAAAAAAAAGTAAATTTTTCTTTTCTGATGACAGTCAACAAACCTTCTGCCACAAGCAGCTTATCTCTTACTGGAAACAGATTTAAGCACACACACAGAAAAAGAAGGGACATAACTTAATTCTCACCATTCAAAATTGAGTTTTGGGTCTGGCAGAAAAAAAAAAGGCACAGTTTCCCCCTGGCAAACTTAATACTTAAAATATTGACAAGTTACAACTATAGAACCCCAGGATGTACCAACAAAGGCTCAATTTGAGAGGGCGGCATAATTATTAAAAAAACTCAGAAGTAACCTTTAACAACATTAGATCAAAGAACATCAAGAAATCACAGTGCTCAGACAATATCCTCAATGTATGAAAGCAGTTGCAGCAAGGAGCACATGAGGAACCAAAAACCTGCATTCATGACAATTCAGATCCTTTCAGTGCAGTCACAACAATTTCTAAGTATATCTATACATCAGTAAGATGACAGTATTATTATCTATTTATTAGAAAACCAAAACTTTGCCTTAAGATATCTGCTTGTGCCTGAAAGCAAGAATACTAAATAATTTCCAGCATAATATTTTAAGCAGGGTGCGATTTTTTTAAACAGATTTATGGTGCATGGTAGATAATCATAGAAGAGCAATTTCTTCTGATATTAAGAGTTTCCAATAGAATTTGTGATGATGTAAATTTACAAGGTTAAGAATATGAGAAAAATCTCGATTTCTTTTAATTTGGACTCCTATTAAAGGGAGTTTTTCAATAGAAATTCAATGATCTGGTTTTATATTGAGTAGGTATCAGGTATCATATTCCACAATTAATACTCTGTTTAAATAGGTGAGTTAAGAGTCATTCATTCTAAACTGGAACTGGAGATTCCATTTTGAGTACCAAAAATGTTCTCATAAATGAAAAAATTGAGAAAAAACCCACAGGCAAACAAAACAAACAAACAAACATCCTAGGTTAGGATTAGCATCCTAACCCCTGAATGTTGATTCTCTTCCCACATAATAAAAGAAATTAAGAGGGAGAAAGTATTGATGGTGATGTTGACACACTTGAAAATTTAGTCTCAATGTCACTAACAGTATAACCATTAATGTAAAACCAAGTGTACATTTTTATTAACCTAATGAGGAGTCAGGGCTTTCCCAAAGATTCTGATGATATTATAGTGGAATACAGGAATTAATAAATTAAAGAAAAAGCTACTGCTATTTAGTTTTGCAGCCAAACTTTATGGGCAATCACTTCTATGGGGATTTTTTTTTGGGGGGGGGTGGTTTGGAGTTGGTGGTTTTTTTTGGTTTTGTGTAGTGGTTTATTTTATATTATTTTATTTTATTTTATTTTTCTTACTGCTTTTTATTATTGCTGCTGACTATCTGATCCCAAAAGAGGAAGCATGGAGAGAGGAGAATGAAGAGAAATGAATGGGTAGACAATTATACTCCATCAGATGTACTTGAAATCAATCACGATGCAGTGTGCTCAGGCTGTTTTCCTGAATTTTTTGTGTCTATGAAGTGTTCAAGGGGAAACCTCAGTAATGATCCAGCTTTCTATATATTGATTTTTAACAGTGTTGTCATTTCAGCCAATAGAACTCAGGTAAAGACTAAAATATTTTCTTTTATTTGGGAACTAACAAGCACATGTAGGAATTTCTGCAGAAATAAAGAAAATAAAAGGGATGGTTACATGAAGAGGGAAGATGATAAGAAAAAAGGAAAAGGCAGTATTTCAGCTTTTATTAATGAGGTTTTTAAATGCATTTAAAAACGCTGCAAATTTTGCTTGTGGTTTTTTGTGTATATGAAGCATTCTCCAGGTAGATAGTAATTACTAATGTCATGAGTCAAAATATTTCCATGTCTATTTACCAGCTGCATAAAGTTCATCCACTGGGTTCCAATAAGGGACAACAGTGTGTTTGTTTATGCCTCAACTGTACAATGAAATTAGGCAAGTTTTACTAAACTGAAAATGGGGAGAAAATAGTTTAGTATTTATTTTTTCATGATAGACTTTCTGTAAATATTTTTAATGTTTATTTCATACTCACTAGCAGTTTGAACAACAGAATGTGCCACAGGCAAATAATATGTGTGATAACTGATCCATTTCTTTTTATATTAAAAAAAAATCTAATACAAAGCATGAACAGTAGCAGGCAAAATTAATTTAAAACATTTTCCAGTTTAAGGTACTGTAAATAACTCTACATCTAAGTTAAAGACTTAAAAAGAAAATGTGTGGTTTAACTAGTGGTTTAATACCAAAAGCAATCATTTTTGGGAGAAGATGATTCCACTTCAGCAACTGAGTTATTTTTACCATTTGAATGACCAATTATCTCAAATTGCATTAACATGTCAAAAAAACCAGCTAAAATTCCTCAAGAAGCTCCTCACTCTAGTGAGAGCTTTGCTAGTGCAATGGGTGATATTCTCACAATTGTCAGAGTCTGAAGGTCCAGAATTACAGAACAGACTTTATACCCAGAAAGCTTTCAGGATCAGACCTTCACTTTCAAGTGCAAACATTCAGAAACTCTGCACATTCTACTTGTAAAGATTATTGAACTCAACACTAATATTATTACTAGCACTTGTTACATTGGTACAGCATGAGACCAACTTTATATTTGAAGGGTCAAATGTCAGGATGATCAGTGTCAGCCATGTAATCCAAATCTAAACAACACATTTACTTCATTTGAGTTCTCAAAGAAAATTAATTTTTATTTTACACAGGATGACTAGCACCCAGGCACTTCAAGTTCTAATGCAGTGACTCCTTCCATCTTAGCTTCCCCATCTGTAGAACAGGGATCAAACTTCCCTCCTAACTCAGCAGATGTGTGGATTAGGAAGGCTGAAATCCCTTTGAAGATGAGAAGTGCTCATCATTATTATCCAATGGCAGCATTCCAATTACAGCCCCTCGTCCTTCTTCCTTTCGAAGGTGTCAAACACAATATATCACTCCATGCGTCACAAAGATTAAATATGTCTAATAGGACAGGTCCAAGATGGACAGGATATTATCTTAACAAAGTTACATGCAAATATAATTACTTGTTCGCTAATTCATTTCACTTAACCTGCAAACACTGCCAGTCTGCTTTCTGAAAAGAAGGGCCCCAGAGTTCTGCCATTAAGGGGGTGTTATTTCTTAAAAGTATATATGAAAAAACCTCTTCTACTACCTCCACCATGTCAGACTTATATTTCATTTTGGTCTTATAAAGACATTGTGAGAATTTAATATTTCTTGGATAACTTAGATTCTTTGAAGTTAGTTTTTGTCCTCAGCATTCTCCCAGCTGCCACACAATCTATTAGTGAATTAATCCTGGTTATATTTTCATTTTACTGAAGCAATATCCAGAGTAGAGAAGCCATGGGGCAGATTTTAAAGGCATTTAGGCAACTGTAGTAACTGCAGCCTAAGAACAGGTTTGTTTTCTAAATTTCGTAAGCTCTCTGTCTGAATATTTAAGCAACTATATTTAAGTAACTAGATGCTCTTAAAAACCTTCTTTTCTTGAATTCAAAGAAAAAAACACCTAAACAAGAATTCATGCGTTTTGATATCAGCAGGATGCATCTTCTGAAGAAGTCACAGTCAGCTGATTCTCTAAATCGACTTCCAAAGTAAAAAGTATCCCTTCATAACAGGAAAAAAAAAAAAAAAAAAAAAAAAAAGAGCACTGTCAACTGTCACCAGCAAAGCACATACAGTCCCAGAAAGTCCTGGAGGACAAAGGTGCTCCTTTGACAATGACAGGAGGTTTAGTGCCCTAACCAGCCCGCAGTGGGTGCCCTGTTTCCGCACAGCCCAGGCAAAGCCGCTGCACCCATTCGGCTCCATGGAGCGAACACAACCGGCCGTGGTGGCAGCTCCTGCTCTGCTGGATGTCCCCAGTGCCAGGATGTCCCCAGTGCCAGGATGTCCCCAGCAGCCACAGCCTCATCAGCACGGTGCTCACCCCATACCCTCATTAGCAGCAAAGGGGCCACATGGCCAAGTGCCCTGCACTGCTCAGTGACAGACAGGTAAGCTCCATTTTGCAACATAATGAAGGAAGTGAAGTAAATGAGCAGAGCTCCAAAAGCATGTGAATAGGATAAAGAGAACACTGAATTTTTTCTTTGCTTTTTCTCAAAATTTTCATGTCAGGCTAAGCCGAGATGAAAGCACCAGCTCACAATCCTCAGCTAACCTGCTGGAAGTCAAGTTTTACAGGTTAAATTCAATGAGGGCTTTAGAAACCCACTGTATTCCTTATAGCAATCCAACTTTATTAAAGAGTTTTCAAACATACCATACCTTTGAAAAAACAGGTGATGGCACCTCTAGCTTCTGACCTAGATATTTATCTTAACAGAACTAGGATGTACAAAAAGCCCTGCAAAAGGTGCTGGTCCATCTAATCAGTTTAAGCAATAAAGATTTTTTGGGGGGGGATTTTTAAGGCTCACTTTCCCATGAAACTACAGCCGTACCCTTTCATGTGGCTCTGCAGGTCAATCCTACAGCACATGTACAGGCAGCCAAGACCCCCATTTGCTGCAGCAAGGCACACAAACTCACAGGAGCCTGCTGCCCTTTCAAAAATGGTGAGAAATACTGTATTTTGACTTATTTTAAGCACCCCTGCTATACTGTCAGGGGAATCAATTCCACAGAAAATTCTTCCCCATTGATAAGGACAGCTTGCTAGAGAAATCTGGGAAACAAAAGAGATTTTGGTTCTTAGGGAGATAGTTGCATTTTCTGCAGATATGATCACATAGGAGTCGTTCTTTTCTATAAATAATCACTAATTTTTAAAAACTGACTTTTAAAACCAGGTTGAATTCTTCTTGGTTGTCTAAAGACTCAAAATGTTATGGGTGAAGGGTGAAGGACAGTGTCCACTAGAATTGTAATTGGCAGGCCATCTGAAATATATTTTTGCAGAGGAGCACATAGATGCACTTGGAAGTTTGATGTTCAGACACACAATTAATTTTCCATCATCTCATGATGGAAAGACATCATGACAGCAAAGAAAGAGGCTGAGAAATGATTGATAGATTACACTTCAGAGAAACAGAGGGATATCTGTTTGAGCAACTTAACTTGGTCTTGTCAGTTACTTTGCAAGAGATTGACCTTTTTAATTCCCATATGAACCTGATGTTAGGGCAGAAAAGGCCTGCTACGCACACTGTGCTGACAGCTAGAAACACATTTTTTTCCTTAATACTTTACATTCCTTTATCTTAAACTCCTCAAGGGTGGGGCAGTTAGGTTTTGCCAAAAGAGACACTGCTGGAAGGCGGCAGCAGCCCTGGGGCTACAGCTGGAGCTGTACAGCCAAGCCAGAGCATAATTCCTCTGCCTGCATCCTTCACACTGCAGTGGCTCAGCAAGGCTGGAGATCCAATTTTGCAGCCATCCATCTTGATGTGATCGATGAAAGTACAGTCCCCTACAACTGCAAGTCTCAACAGGCAAAACTGAATTCTGATTTAAGTAACTTGCAGCTCCGACCACCTGAGTTAGTGGCCACATCTGTGTATTAAAGACAGCAAAACATTGTAACTCCAAAGGCTGTAAATGACAAAGACCAAATACAATAATTTCATATCCATATGGGCTTATTTCTATCATTATGTTTTCATTTCCTTAATGGCTTTAAATATCTTCTGTATCTCAGATAAATGTGCTAGTTAGACTCCTTGTTTGCATAAACTACAAGTTTCTTTATATGCACACATTCAGAGTAATCTTTGCTAATGTCTATGATAAAAAAAAAAGCAACAAAGGCAGCACAAAGTAATGTGAATCTTCCCGTTCCCCTGAAATACAAGGTGGGTAATTTTCTTTAACCATCTGTCCTGGTCCCCCTAAATCATAATGCTCATCTGAAGACAAACTTTTGTGGCATCCAAAGCCCTGATGCACCAAGCAATAGGCACTACACCAAGCAAACGGATTTTCAAACCATGCTGGCTGCAACCATTAATACCCCTTTGCTTGCACTGCTCAGGTAGAGCAGCTGTCTTGATTTAAGATCTCCCCTTCAGCTCAGCATCAGAGCAGCTAGCACCAGGTTCAGAGTATCCTCAGCAACCTGGCAGTATGTTTAAAGTTATTTACTGTAATGAAGCCACACCACACATGCAAGGAGTCTATTGTCAAAGCATAATTGCCACTGCTGTTACACCTTGGGACCTCCAGACTGGATTACTGTATTGATTTTCACATGGAGCAGTTGTGGATCACTTAAAAGTTGCAAGCAATGGAGAAAGCAGCAAGGAACACAACAATTTTTCAGACCATATATCTGCCCTGTTAACCCTAAAACAGCTCAGGATTTGATGCTGAGCTATGAAAGGTTAGGTCCCAGCTATTTTTAAGATCACCTTTCTTCCTCAGAATGTTGTAAGTGTTAAAGGAAGCCTCCTAGTTTTAATTAATAATAGCAACAGCTGGCCATTTTTATTGGAGCAAATTTAACAGTGGCCTATTGTTTCTGTACTGATCTAATATAATTTTACCTGTTCTTGTTTAGGACAAGGTAGATGACTATGATGAAACACATGGCAAACAGGAGCCTACACAAACACACCTCTGCAGCACATGAATGCTTATTTTTCATTTCAAAAATATTTTAAAGCCTTGTCTTAAATTTGCAAATCCATTAAACAAGCTGCCTCTACAATCCCCTCATTTTCCATGGTCTTGCAGAATAGCTCTGCTCTCAAGAAACAATGCAGCTTTGAGCAAAGCAGCAAGGACCACGTATTTTTAATGGCTGAATGCCAAATATTAAAGTCCTTGTCAAAAGAAATTTGCCAAAAATTGATATTTAAATCTAAACAGAGCAACTACATTTTTGGGGAAACCTTTCTCTAGGGAAAACATTGATAAAAATCATCCCCACAAGGAGAAAAAAGCATGCTTCATTCATGTCCTTGTGAATGCAGAGAAATAACGGTGTTATCAGAATACATACTGATAGTCTCTTTTTTTAAAAAAATAGAGCTTAAAAAAATATTGAGATTCATACCTCAGTGGAAACTAAATTGGATTTCTAAATCTTCATCTATAGGTCTTTGAAAGTACTTAGTGTGTGATGTCAGGTGATTCAGGGTTTTTTTTGCTTTGAAAATCAAACCGTGTACTTCAAAGCTCTGAGAGGGTTCATGCAGTAATTTTGAAAAAACCCCACCCAACCCAAAACCAAACAAACTTGAAAACCTACCTTTCAAATCATACATGACCAAAGAAAGGAAGAGCTGCACGATATTTTAATGGGTATGTCTTAATCCTGGAATGGGTATATTTATTTCTACTGCCTTTGATCAATAAGCAGCAGAAATCCATGCACCTGGGAAGTTAAAACAGAAATCACAGCCTGACTCAGCAGCTTCTCCTGCACACAAAGCTGCACTTCTAGAGAGGGTCCTGCTGAAGCAGGATTACATTGAAGGAAGGGCTGCTAAACATGGAAGAAGGCTACACAATCAGGGTGAATACATCACTCACAAGAGAATAAGGCGAACAATCCTATTTCCATACTCTGTTACACATGGTTTATGTGTGTTTCCATGGGTGGCTTGGATTAATTACATATAACACAGTAAAAAATATGAACCATGAAAATTGTAATGGACTGGTACCATTTCTGGTCACTTAGTGGCTTTGTGCTCTCAGCATTTTTTCCCACACACTGGAAAACAAACAAGTACAGGTGCAAGCTCCTTGTAAATGGGAACAAGCAAAGCTTCCCTACCAGCTGCTTTATCTGCTTGCTATCTCTGAGATAATACTGCAAACCAAAGCCCTAAGTAATCCAACTGCTGTAATAAAAAGGCTGATGCCATCATTTTTCTAATCACTTCAACAAGGTACATATACACAAAGTGATTATTGCATACACTACTGCTCTCTTTGCTTGCAGAAAACTGATCAGCCTATTGATTACAGCTCTATATTTACAGTCCAACAATGCAAGTGCCTTAAGCTTAGAAAGCAACAGCCTGGCTGTCTGGTTGGATAGTACCCTACCAGAAACCAGTATCTACATTAATATCTAAACTCACTAAAAATTCCCTCTTTAAAGAACAGCTATGCACTATTTCCACTAAGAAGCACAATTCCTTTCTTTGCCCAAGACAGAAGCAGCTGCGATTCCAGCCACAGCCCTCACAGATACACCAGCCCTGTCTGCAAACCCAGCAGGGGCATTATGGTAATTACAGAATTCTGTCCACTGAAGAATGGGGTTATTCTGAATGAACAGGCACCACTGAGAGACCTCGGTGTTTCCCAACAGAAAAAAGAAAGAGAACTCATGCTTATGCTGTGAAACTAGTATTACAAATATTGTTTCATCTTTAGCCATATATCTTTACATTTGGATGGTAACACATCCCAAATGCCACAAACCAAGGTCCTGAAATGCTGGGATAACAATTGCAGCTTTGCATTAAGTTCAGCCAGCATCCCAATATGGAACCAGACAATAAATGTCTCACAGAGCTATTGAAGTAGAAACTGAGCATTTATTCTTCAAAAATGTTATGTTTATTTGAGGGTATTGGCAGAATACATGAGACATGTATTAGAGAACAAGAACGCTGTAAAACTCCTGTAACCTCTTGGTGTAACCAAGAGGTGAAACCAGCAAGTTTATTTTTTTTATTCTATTACTTTCTATCACAGTCCCCCCAAATAGTAACTATTATGTGAATTTGACATTGCAGGTATGCAGCACAGGCCTCTGTGTTATCAAGGCATTATGGAATTACATGAACTGAATATTTTAATTGAAATCATCAAAAATTACTTACTAGAATTGAAGCCAAATGGGAATAGCTTGGCTTTCCTCCAATATGTGCTAGCAACAATATCCCAAGATGATCAACATATTTCAAGCTTTTGTATAGGCAAAAGATCACAAGATAAATCAGTTCTTCCCCTTCTGCAGTATACAAATCATGTACTCATTCAATACATACCAAATCCTTCTCAGACAACTTGAAGTTTTCTTTCTAAGAACACCCCAGGCTACCTAATAAATACAAATGTCTTTCATGAGTGGATTAAACTCCCAGTGAGGTTTATAGAATTCAGGTACATCACAAAGCAGATCCTTTCAATGAGTTAAGCAAAGCTGGAGAAAACATCAACACTTACTGAAAGATATTCAACTGTGTGTTTTGCAAAGTTTGCACAGGATTTGTTTAATGTATTTGAAATATTCCTTTTTTGGGAATGAGTTAGTCCTCTAAATTACTTGTTCAAAAAATTAATACTTTATATAAATTCATTTTTTCAACTTACTTGTTCACCTATGAATGTATAACAAGACAAGAAGACAATAAATAACCTTACTACACACAAAAACCCCACATAAAATCAGCTTCAATGAATCATTGCACCATTACTTGTACAATATCAATTCCTCATTAACAAATTTCCATATAAAAAGCCTGTCCTCTCTGCTTTCAAAGACTGAATGAGTGAGGTTGTCTATGGAAAGGTGTCCTTGCAAGCAGAAATCTCCAGAGTATCCAAAGTGCTGTTGTCACACAAGGGATCAACGTGGCCATGAGCAGAAACATCCAGCAAAGACTTTGCTGCAAAAATGAGCATGACTGCAACTCCCCAGCCTCTGAACACAGGCAGAGCCACAACAGGAGCTGCCAGAGCTCTGGCAAACACTGACAGACACTTGAACTGCACCTCCATGGCTGCTTGGATCATGGCTGCTCTGTGAGGCAGCTGTGGGTGAGGGAATGGATAGCGCCGTGGTGGGAAGGGATGCTGGCTGTGTGTGGTGGGAAGGGATGCTGGTTGTGTGTGGTGGGAAGGGATGATGGTTGTGTGTGGTGGGAAGGGATGCTGGTTGTGTGTGGTGGGAAGGGATGCTGGCTGTGTGTGGTGGGAAGGGATGCTGTTGTGTGTGGTGGGAAGGGATGCTGGTTGTGTGTGGTGGGAAGGGATGATGGTTGTGTTCACTCAGCAGTGCTCACAACAGCTGACCCCGAGCACAGCACCAAGAGCAGCTGTAACTGCTCAGGGGAGCGCAGGTGAGAGGGGCAAGACAGGGCAGGAGGGAAGATAAGGGCAGCCAAAGAGATGATGCATCCAAAAGACTATTCCAGAAAACAGCACTGAAATCTATGATCAAATCCTTAAAATAAACGCTAAAATACTGAAAACTTCATCCTAAAGCTGAAAAAAGTTTATCAGAGTAACTTGTTTCCAAATGATGAACACCAAGAAACTTTAATTAAAGTTATTAGAAGGTATAAGTGCTTAGTAGTGATACAGATCAGTGATAAAATCAATGATGATCTCGGTGATGAAATCTCACCTATGAGATAGGCTACACATCCCAGATTCTGGGTCAGGAGGCTTTTCATGGGCCAGGCTGACACAGGAGTGACATATCTGTGTGCCTTTCCTTGGACTCTAATCCCCATCTCCTCTGACTCCTCTCCAGGGAAGACAGAGCAATACAAGAAATCCAGAGACTAACAGCTTATGCTGATTTAGGGATATACTTTAGATGTGTCTGCAATTTGAAAATTTTGTTTGCTGTGACTTCATGCATGAGCAAAAGAACTCCTCTTCCCAAACCCCAGTAAATCAATAGTCACCATTAAATACGAAACTATTTCTGAATCTTCATGGTAAATAAAGAATCCATGTCTTATCTAGCCCTGAGTATAAAAGGATATCAAATTCTCGAGGTCGTATTTTAGACTCCCTGCCAGCACGCAGTACAATTTATTAGCTTGTGGACCATAAATAATAATTTACAATGTATTAGTGTAGGCAGAGAATAACCCACTCCTGCCAGTTAGGCCCAGCAGACACAGAAGTTTATTTCCCCCCCATGCCTTCCATTCTTAAGGCTTGGGAAAATGTGAATCCAGCTGATTCCACTGACCCGTCTTCTCCACATAAATAGCAATTTAAAAGACTGAAATGTTAAAAGGCTGCTGTCTGTTGAGTTCAATATATTACATCTGGGGAGAAGGCCATTATGATCTGATAAATTGAAACTGATAAATCTTAGGTTGTATCCATATCATGAGAAAAAAATTAATCATTTGGACTGAAAAGAAAACCATAATGTTATGTTACATTTGCCTACTCTTCAGGAATACACCTAGAAACGTAAACATTTCAGGAAATAACGTGAACTAATCAGCAACTCTCATATTGTGATTGGAAAGGACTACTCTGTCTCCAAAAATTACTATAATCTGTACATCAAAAGCAAAATGAAAGTTCTGGAAGTTTATGTAGTATTTCAATATTGCTGAACTACAAATGTAATGGTTAATTCAAGACAAAAAAATTAATCTATTTCTTCAAGACTGAGAAGTCATAAGGGTCTTGACTAGTTCAAATGGTCAAAAACTACACTGGAAGTGTGTCTCTTGAGCTGTACACTTAATACATCACTTGCTTTGCAGTGCAACAAGCCACAGGGTACATATTACCTGGGAAAATGTCTTAATACATGTTTTCTAAATCTCCTGTGCATTTGTGTATTAACGGATTCATACGTACAGTCTTTTCTACCCTTTTTATCTCACTCATTAACACAGAACAAAGTGCTCTCAGGAATGAAAGTGTTCTTTTTTTCCTAAACTAATTATGATAGTAAACTTAATATTTCATAATAGTGAGTAACCACACAGTGTAACACATCCCATGAAGCACTTAAAAATTCAAAATATCAACTATAAATATAGTCACTAAGCCTAAAGAAATTCGTAAGAAAGCTTAAACCCTAAGAATTCCCAGAACTAAAGCTCAGAGCTCATATGTGCTTAACACACCATGCAAGAATTGCCATGCCAAAGTCAGATGACACCTTTAACTCAGTGAACTGCACAGACAGTATCATATTAAAAACAATGCACATTTCAAAGAGATGGGCAGAGCATTGGAACAGGCTTTTCAGCCCTAGCTGGCAGTCTTCTGGAACAAAATCTTTGTTTAACAGATACTGATATAAACCTAAATCATGAAACTGAACTATGTTCATATGGGAAGGAAGCTTCCTATTCTTGATGGAAATACCCAAGAAATAGCTCTTAACTCCTGAAAGATGGAGAGAAGGTTTCAACTTCTGGATAGCACTTCTCCTATTCACCTCAAATTGTCCCAAATAATTTAATTCAGAGACAGAGCACAGAAGCAGCACTGGAATTACTCTACCACATTAACTTCCCATTAGAGATGGATATAAATTTTGGGAAATGAACAAAAACAAAACTAAATTCTGGGAGCATAATCAGACCTACAAGAAAACCTCCAAGAAGGACAACAGCTGTCATTAAAAAAGACAGATATGAGCTGGCCAGACATTCGTGTTCTCTCCTCCACATTCAGCAACAAATTCTTCTGGTCATTTTGTTTTGTTGTGTTTTTTAATTTAGGAGTGTCTCTACTACCTCCACATAAACTTCCTGAGGTGGAGAACAATATAAGGCATAAGAGCCAGAAACTGGGGAATAGTTGCTGTGGCATTTTAAGGGGGCCAGAAGAAGAGCTGCAGAGGGACTGGTGACAAGGCCATGGAGGGAAAAGACAAGGGGGAATTAACTTTAAATTAACTTTAAATTAGGAAAAAGAAATTCTTTACTGTGAGGGTGGTGAGGCACAGGTTGCCCACAGAAGATGTGGGTGCACAATCCCTGGAAGTGTTCAAGACCAGGCTGGATGGTGCTTTAATCCAAACCATTCCACACTTCTATAATTCTGTCTTTTCAGTAGAGTTTTTAAGCTTCCTGCTGTTTTCCAGGAAGAGAAAAAAAGCCTCAAACTATCACAACAAATGAAATGTTGGCCAACTCTTTAAGTGAGTACCCAACATTGCGACACCTGCAGACATGAATCTCTTCTCTGCCACCATTAAGAGCTTTATTATCAAAATAAATACTATGGGGGCAAAAAAGGACTCCCATGATGGTCACCTCATTGTAGCCACTCTTCTGACTCTTGCTCGAAGTTCAGCTTCAAGTGCCCTCATCCATATAAAGAAAAGCCAAAAAGCCTTACAAAACATTTGACTCATCATGGTTCTTAAATAATTTTAAAGCATCAAGTTAAAAACAGATGCAAAGGCTGAAAAAGTATCTTTTCTCTTTGAGTCCTCACAGAAACATTTGTACCCTGGCTTGTGAGAGCAGGACAACACCAGATTCATTCCACAAAACTCCTCATCCTGCTGGAGACTTGAAGAGATACCAGCCTCAGTTTCTGGTGCAATCATTCAAATCCCAAAGCAGGTAAAACATGGTTTATTCTGAACATTTGCACTCTCTCAAAATAATCAATTTATGCTTCTATTTAAAAAAAAGCCCCAAAACAACAACACAGCACTTCAGATGTCTGCTTCAGTGAGCAAACTCTCCAAATGAAAGGACAGGTCCTCCCCTTGGCATGTTTACATCATTGTAATTAATTCAGGCACTGCATCTCACCAGTTGACAATCTGGTATATCAAATAATTCAATTTCACGGATGGCCCTACGTGGTGCAGTTAGATGCAGTTAGATGTACTTTATGCTGATACACAACTGTTTGTGAGTTTAGTCAAGTCTGATCCTTTCTGGATTGCAGGGAGAAGCAGTACAGGGAGCAGCAGTGCTCCTCTGCTTGCACATCCATCAGTATGGGGATGACCCCAACTTTACTCAAGTGCTTGACAGTGCCGGGGCAGTGTCCAAAAGGCAACTACAGCACCTGAAGTTACTGAGATGTCCTGTGCAAAGCAAAGTAGGGTTGGTGGTTGAACTTCAACACATGCAAGCCTCCTGCTCAGCTTGTTCCAAGAAAAATTTCCTTACTGTTCTCCCAAGGTCATGTAGCAAGAGACTGTGTCTCACAAGAGAGAAAGGTTTTGAGTATTAAGAAATTTGTTGCTGTGGTGATGCTGATGATTCACGCTTAGTCTGTGGCCTTATACCTGACTCCCATGGCACAAACGTCACACACCTGACACCTTCAGACTCCTGCACTTACACTGGAACAGATTCCAAGCCAGCAAAGAACACACACCCACACTCACCTCTCACGGTAATGCAGTGGGACTTAGTCATGTGCTAAAGTGACTTGTTGACTAAAAATGAATTAAAGCCACGTCTGTAGTCAAATGCGTGCTGAAATATTTGGCTGAAGAGGGACATAAATCTGCCTTAAGTTTAACTTGCTTGGCTTCCTTCATCTGCCTAGATTTGTGGTGGTGGTAATAGTTTTTACAGATTCATAGATGGAGGAATAGAGATTCTTCTACTTTTATAACATCTCCCAGGACTATCTGGAGATCTCAGCTAGAAGAATATACAAAAAACACAAACCATAGATCACAAGCAGAGTTTTGCTTGCAAAATGCATTAAAATTAGCTTGCATGGTTTTATTTTCAAAATAAAACTTACCAAACATAGGAAGGACTTCCATACCACAAACCAATATTTACTTTGGTTTCTCAAAATTCAGCAAACAGATGAATACCATTAGATGGATTTTAGTACAGAAAGAAATAAAAATAAGGCTGCAAGCACCAATTACCTGACTGATCTTAGTCATTCAGGTATGGATGGGAAGGAACTCTCCTGAAGCCACTAGAAACTGTCATGACCTTAATCTCAGCACACTACACAAACCACAGTTAACATTTGCCAAAGATCAGAGGTCTGAGACTTACCTAGAACACAAAACCTGGCCTGGAGAATCCAAATTGCACATTATTAAACAAATATGCCAACAAACATGCAATAACTACACTGCTGCCCAACACAAGCATGATTTTGTAGACATTTACAATGGCAAGCAATGGACTGGTGCTTGCATGCTTAAAATCCAAATGGAGCAACAGGAAGCTAAAGGTGACAAACTCATTATATTCTACTGTGCACATCTCAAAATAAACATGTATTGTCATTCTCATGCAGTACATAGTAAGACACGTCCATCAGCTGTAACAGGAACGTTTTTAACATACAAACCCCCCCAGAAAAGGTTACAAAGTATTTAGCAATGACTGCACATAAATTCCCAGTGAAAAGACTTGTTTTGCTTTGTGTGGCTTCCATATGAGAGGTGTTTGGCAGCACTCTCTATGAACTATCTGGAAGAGCCTGCTCTGAAGCAAAGATTTAAGAATCTTTAAGAAGAAGGAAACAGGGAGACACATACAAACCCTGACAGTTTTGATTCTGGACTGTTGCCAGTGCTCAGCACAGTTTTAATGTTTAGATACACATTTTTCCTCTGTATGTAGATTTTGCAATGTGCTTCTTACTAGCAGGATCAGTATCTCTTACTCAGAAATACATAATAAAAACAAATGCATATAACCTTCTTCCAGGAGTGAAAAGCAAATTGCATTTCACACACAACAAATTCCATGATTATACACAGATTTACTGCACAGGACATTTGTGTTTCAGTCATATCATCTGAAAACATTTAGAGAGAGGGGTTTGTATGTGTATGCTCTCCTTTGTTCCCAAGCTAGTTCACTGCTGAGAAATGCTGATGAAATAGATTTCTACTGATGCCTCATCTAACATACTAGGATGTTTGGTGTCTGATTCACACTAATTGAATAATCAATTTCTAGTTCTTTAATACATTAATTTATTAAATGTAAAATATGTATAGCTGATATTTCAAGAAGATATTTTCAAACTAAGACAATGGTGGTATTCTTTAAGAAGATGACCTCTGTGTTTCAAAAATCTGGGGATATATAATAAAAAAAAAACCAGGCAACAAAGCAGTAAAATATTTTAAATATAATTGTTTGAATTTAGATAACGTAATTTTATTATCAGCCTTGGAAAAACTAGGCTGAAAGAAATATTCTCACTAATAAAGAATGTGATTTTATTTCAGGCTATTTTTTTTTAATTTTTATATGTATGTTAGCCAAAGCTCCCCTGCATTCTCAGAACAGTCAGCAGTTTTACTTCTAATCATAAGTCATGGAAGAAAAGAACAATACAACACTCACTACATAACAAAGGTAAACCCATCAACCGTTACCATCATAATCTCTGGGTTAGTGCTCATCCTTAAGAAAATGGAAGAGAAAATGCCAATTTTCTTTTTGGCCAATTTCTTTTAAACTGGGTTGGAGAAGCAAGGTTAGTACAATTGCCTTTTTTTCTTTTTTAAACTCTTGCCAAGAGATTCCACCTACAGCTCTCCGTGATGGATCTCAAAAGTATTGTCATGTCTTACACTTTCTGGAATGCTGCCAGCAGGTACATGTCCTCCAAAAAAACCCATCGTCTTATCAGAGGAGAGCCCTGCACATAAATGAGCTGACTGGAGGGTGGGGGAGAGGGAAGTTTTAGAGCTGGGAGAGGGAAGTTTTAAAG
>VXBR01004196.1:288788-326490 GCA_013400215.1 Cisticola juncidis | reverse complement strand
AAAAAAAAAAAAAAGTAAGATTTTTTTTAGAATGGAAAAACATGAATTACCCATGCAAGGCAGATAAATTAGATCAAAGAGTTGTGTGGCAACCAAATAAATCTGCTGAGTGGAAGTTTGCAGGAGGTTTTCTACAGGGAAACAAATTGTTTCCAATCCCACCCTTTCTCCCTCTTGTCCATTTATATTGAGAACTATCCCATTACATTTTATTTGATTGAAGACAAAAATGTCAAATTATTTTTAAAAATGCTGAAGCAGGACTTTGCAAGTATATTTAGGAATACATCTCAGAAGACTTGCACTGTCTCAGTATTTTTCTGTCAATTTTACTGTATTTGTACTGATTTCATTAAGCATTCTATCTGCCAGAATTTAAATGTAAGCAATTCATAACAGAATATTTTGAAATAAAGTAATGCAACACATTAACTAGAACTTTCAGTTACACCGTACAATTTGTCAAATTGCCAACACAACAACTCATTTGAAAAGACAGATTGTTGCTTATTCTTCAGCTGTCACTTGTGTTACTTCACTCCAGCTCCTTTTGCCTGACACTTGGCGCAGAGTTAGTCAATCATACTGACGGCTACCTGATGAGCTCTGATAAAACCCACAAACAAAACACAGATTCTGGTGACTCATCCATCAGTCTGGAGAGCAACTTGATACCCCAGACAGTGGCTCCAGGAAAGCAACCCCTGCCAGCCACACACGCCGGCAGATATTAGTGACGCAATCTAGTCATGGCATCCTTCCCGAGACTGGATATTATGGGGATAAATTACTTGGATTTGCTGGATTAAAAAAATATCGTGAGATTCTGAATCTGTGGACTTTCAAAGTATTTGCACAAACTCTCTCTGCTAAGAGCTTCTTTTAAGTGAAGGCATTTAAAACAGCTACATAATATAAAAAAAGGAAAACAAACCCAACCAAAAATCCAAATCAAACAACTTTGCAGAGTGTGTAGAGATTCTCTGTACCTGGTCTAAACACCTCTGGAGATCCAATCACACATCTTCCACCAGGGACTTCATTAAGATCACAACCAATTTTTGTACCAGGTACACAACAGTTGCATTGCAATATGATCATCTTCTCACTCTCCCTTCTCAGAGGCTCAATTTGCCTTCCCTGTGTTTAACTTGGCCATATATTTTTACATCCTGTCTAGCATTCCACAGGTGGAGCACAAATAAGACCCTATAAAATGATGCAGTCACAGAAATAAAGTGCACATCCACTGTGTGCTGCTTTCCCTCTCCCTTTCATATGCATCAGACACACAGCAATAACCTTCATGCATCTTAAAGCTGCAATGCTCACTCATGTGTAAAAATGAACCTCAGACTTCTACCAGTGATGAGGACAGAAGCCTAATGGTTTTGTCCAAATTAGCTCTTGAATTGGGTCATATATATTTTAATGAAGTAGAAGCCAATGTGGGGGCTGGATGCTAGATGAGTGCCTGTGATAGCTTTTGTCCTTGGTTTGATTAGTTTGGCAATCACAATCATTTACATAAATGGTGAACACCTTACAGAGGGGGAATCACATCCCAAGGGGGCAGAAGAAAAGAATGTACATTCCATTCATAAAAAGATTTTACTGTATAAATAGATACCAGGTAATTTCATTCTCTGTCCCTGTGGTCATCATTGACAAAGCAACTCAGGTGGCTCAGGCAGCACTGCAGCAGCCAGGACTGCATCCCTGTCCTAGCCACTGTGAGAAACACAATGAACATCGGGGGAAAAGAGATGGATAACTTTCCCTCTTATCCCAGTGAATGAGTATGCATGTTCTAGGAAGAACTATAATCTCCAGCAAACACCTCCCCAAACAAACATTTAAAATTTGCCCAAGTTTGTCTGCACAGCCTTCTCTCAATGGTTCCACCCTTCGCAAGCAGCACTGCAATTCACTGACTTGGTCACAAAGCACAGACGTGCACAGAGAAGGATGGCATTCATTATCCAGTTTATAATCTATTATAAATCTAAATGGAATTAGACAAGCGTCAGGATGTTAAAAAATTTCATTTGCCCACAGAATTGGTGCAGGCTGCAAGTTCTTCCACTGACTGGTGTGTTTTTAGATATAAACTCAACTTATTCATCTCAGAGCAGGAGAGAGCAGTAATGCACATCCTGATACTCCTTTCCAGTCATTGTGGCTTAGCATACTGAGAACACAATTACCCTTCACTGGCTTGTGGAAAGCATCCTTTCACATCTGTCTTTCCCATACTGGACTAAGGCAACCAAAACGTTTCACCACCACTGAGCAGGAGTGAGCAGGTGTTACCAACCCATGACTCTTCCAATTCTTCAGGGAAGTCTCTTCTCAAATATTTTTATCTGTTACATATGTGAAGCAACATTATTTTTAAGACATATTAATAAAAATGATAGGTCTGTCCTGCCTATGAACTTCATGATCACACTTCCAAGTAGGAAATCTGTGGGACTCCTTGCCAAAAGATGTCATGCAAACCATGATTTTACATGGTGTTCAACATGAATTAGGCAGGTACGTAAGAGATCCACTGGCAGTTACTGTGTAAATGAACCACATCAGGTTCAATAAATCCCCTGAGCTAAATATTGTCCGAGGCTGAGAGAACATTCATGGAAACATCACACAGGCTTGTCCTCTTCTTACCCCCTGGGTCTACTTACTGTGGCCACTGTTGGAGACAGGATATTGGGTTAGATGAAGTCTTTGTCTGAACCAGTACAGCTGTTATTATGCAGAAGCAGTAACATCCATAAGAGTTTACTATGACAGAACAGATGTGAGGAAACGTTCAAGAAAACAGAGGAGCTGCAAAGTAATTTGGCAAGTAATGTTTTGGCAGCAGTACTGGCTTAAATCGCCTCCTTTCTCCCTGACCTCACCCACTTATTCCCACCACTCCCCTCTTTGTGCTTGTACAGCTGTTTGTGTAGCCACATCGTGAACCAGGCTAGAAAACCATTTGGATGAGACACCTCTCTTCTTCCCTTCCCCTTTTCTGTAAGTTATTTTTCAGCCAGATCAGTATGCAGATTTAGCTGTGCTGCAGATCTCGCTGCTGCACAGCTGAACAAATAGTTTGCCACGACTGCACAAGAAGCAGCACAAATCAGGAACACGTGTCCAGGGCCAGGACATGTTTATGCTCAGCACAAGCAAAGCTTAAGCAGGAGCATCACATCACTACCACCAGTCCACAGCCTGAGAGTCCTCAGGGCAATGAAAGAAGTGTCTCTGCCCAGAGCAAGAGCCCAGCTTGCTACTCAGCCACAGCACCAACTGTGAGGACACTCTGCTAACCTGGTCTAGGAAAGACAGAGTTTCTATACGGATCAGACAGTGAGAGAAGCTGTTTGTACAGACACTCCCTGCATCACAGCTCAGACAAACGTTAAAAGCTCTCTTAGGAGAAATCAGGCCACGTTCAAGTTAAAAATGGGACATAGCCAGGTACCTGTAAATCACCTGAGGATGTTCCTGCTAAGCAGAATTACTGTGTCTCTTAAACAGTAGTTATTGAGTGCATTTGGCTTTATTAGTTCTCTGGGCAATTCCCCGATTAGGAACACCCTGATTAAGTGGAAAACGATACACTGCCTCTGCATTCTCTATAAACAACATATGGTAGTTTACTACCCAGGCACACACAGAGACTGAGCACAACACAAAGCAGAGGAGGGACCTGGGTACTGCTAATGGCTGGTTCCAGAATAGAGCCACTAAATGACAACCTGGCTTCCATCTCCTTGCACAATCCAGTCTGACACCTCTGCCTCACAGTAAACAGGAATAATGCATTAAGAAACAGCAAGGTGACATGAAAAGCACACACCTTTTCTTTCTCACATACACAGCACTGAAAGGCAGGCACCACTGTGTACATTGCTTTCCTAACAGGCTGCCACAATAGGAACCAGCTCATGCCAGAAGTTGCATTACTTTGATACAGGTGGACTAAAAAAGCAAAATGCAGAATTCAACAGAACTGCTTTAAACTAACAGCAGCAGCTGTTAAACAGTGGTGTAAGAGCTGGCAGCCAGACTATGCAGCCTGCATGGCTGGAGGGCTCTGACTGCATCCACTGAACTCCTCTCAAACTCCATATTAATACACCTGCCTGGATGCTGTATCCCAGGTCAGCTGGAGGAAACCAGCAGAGGCTGCATAAGGACAAATTAACAAATGTGACCCTACAGGCAGCTTAAACCTTACGCTTCATTATTTCAAAACACAAACACAAGTCAAACACATACCAAACAAGCATCAATCAAAGTATTGATGTTGTTGCTCTAAATTGTCTCCTTCTGATAAACTCTTTGAAGGTGAAGGATTTAGTGTATTCCACCAGAAGGATCATATAATATGACTGTATAAAACTAAAAGACAAGAAACAGAATTCAGACACAAAAGCTGATTTCTAAGAAGCCCCAAAACTAAATTGACTTCACCTCTCTCAACCCTTCAGATGCAACTGTCTCTGGTAGATTCTCCCAATACATACCAGCTAAAATTAGGCTCATAATTCTGACTCATCCAAGTGGCTGCCAATCACTTAGTTAAAAAAAGAAACAATTCCAGCAGTTGTGTACTGCACACAGCCCTGTGCTGCACAAGACACTTGAATCCAAATTGGAGCAAAGCAGCTTCATCGCTTCAGAATGAAAATACAACATAGGTGGTGCATTTCTTTACAGTCAAGGTCCTTTCTGATACATTATTTAACACCACAAAAAGCACAATTGTCTCTGCTGATTCTGCTCAACAGCTGGATTTTGAAAGATTGATCAAGCATGTGATAGAACCATTTACTTGAAGAATATTTTTCTGGCAATCAAAGTGATAATATCTCTGTACTTGTTCTCCACCTACTAAAAGAAAAACCATACCATGATAATCAAAATAGACAAAAGTTTCAGGGGTAACTTTCCAACTACAGGAAAAGCACTGTCACACCTCTGCATCAAAGCAAACCAAACCAAGCCTGATTTAATACAGTCTTCTCAGGAGTCTGGGGAAAATTTCTGAGCAATTATGTCTCTTTGCTTAAACTGGAATCTTCTGCAGTGAAGAACTGCACCTTCCAAGAGCAGTGAGCAGTCAGCTCATGTTTAAATCACTGGAAGCAAGAGGGAGTCAGTCCTTTTGGTCATAAACTCCCTAAGGAATAAATTATGACAGAAGAAATCCAGCAAGGCTGCCACTACATTTAAAGACAAAATTCCTATTGAATTCAGCAAGACAAAAGTAGGCTTTGACACGTTCCACACGAACTGGCATCAGACTTTGGTCTGTCCCCAAAAGGGGCAGAGTTGTGACAGCCCTCACAAAACAGAAGGGAGAGAGATACCAGCATGGAAGACACTTCTGCCTGCAAACAATACTATATTCACTGGGAACTTCTGTTTTAACGTGCACGCTCTGGAGCACAACTGTAACAAGCTGAAAGCTACAACTTTACATGCTACCATCAAACCTAGTCCCTTAAAGTGTGACACAGAACTCACTCCCTTTACACTTATAGCGAAGTAGCAAAATTAACATAGCTTTGCCACTGTAAACCCTGACCAGAGGAATTTAAAAGGAGAGTTCTACACTTTGGTCCCCATGTGATGAAAAGGAAGCTAGATCCCAGTGTAGCTGTAAGCTCTTCTGTTCTCTATGCCAGAGTTATGTCATGAAAATGAGATTGGAATGTGGCCCCAAAAATTTACCAAGACAGTGGAAATTGTGGGGCTTTTCAATCAAATGTGCCAACATTCTGCTCCAGCCCATCAAGCCAGCATGCTTATGAATCCAGAGTACCACAAAGGAGCCTTTATCTCATCAGTATGATATTGCACATGTCTCTAAGAAGCTGTCTAACTACTCATTAAGAAACTGCAGTTCATCTGTTTTCATAGAGGGTGGATTAAACCAGGCTTGATATTCAGAAACATTTTAGATTGCTACATTTGCACATGACAATTGCTTTATGTTTGGGTAACAGGTCTGAAGAAATCTCCCTCCTTATATTGCAATCATTACTGTCTTTATTTATAAACTAGCAAATATCAGTTACTCATTGATCAAAACACATTGCCCATCAGTCCTTCTGCATTCCTCTTCAGCAAGGTACGCCTTAATGTGTTAGCTGAACAGAGGAGCAAAAAATTACATTGTGTACGTCAAGGCTGACATTCTCAAACTTGGCTGACTTATGCTATATTCCTGAATCCTCATTTAGTTTTTCAGTAATGCTGCAAACCCCCACACAACATAACACATAAAGACATAGTGGGAGTCAGCGTCTATAAAAATCAGAGCAGTCCTACTTACGTGCTTAACTACAAATTTGGATGTCTACCTTCAGATATCAACATTCAAAAATGCTGCCCTAACTGATTTATTTCAGGCTGCAAAGACAGTCAGGGATAAGGACGTGACATGGAACCAGAGAACCACAATTGGGCCTCTGCCTAACCAAAGCCTTCTCAGCGTGCAAATGCAGTTATCTGTGAGCTAGCACAGAACTAAAAGAAAAGACAGAGCTGTAGAGAGGTGTTCACAATCTGGGTGAAAACAACCATGCACAGAAAGCTCTCTTTCCCTCTCTATGGAAGCTTAATAAGCAGGGTCCTGAAATGAATACATCCACTTCCCAAAGGAAATTACATCCAGTTTCTACAGCAATTACTTTCAGTGGACAACTTACCAAACACTCCTACTGTATGCAACTTACATTACAAGATGCATCCAATGCCAGCACCCAAAAGAAAAGAAACTGCAGTTACCATTTAGTGTATTTTTCACTCTGTATTTCATCACCATCCAGAAGGACAATTAACAACAACTAATAAACTTGCAATCTGGGTGTTCTGCAGAGGAGGTGGCTGTGAACAGCTGCTGGTTTATAAGCTTGTAAAGTGCTGCTGCCTGCCGACCCTGTCCTGCTGTCCAGGAGGCCAGAGCCACCTGGAGCATCAGGGAAGCCCTGGTGCCTTCTCTTTCAGAATGCACAATCTGCATGTGTGAATCACCACCCACACCGAGCCATGCTCCATCTATTGCCAAACCATGGCAAATTCAAAGTTACAACCACAGCTCTGCCCACCCTGCCCCAGTGTGCTGAGCAGAGGCAGTGCGTGTTGTGTGTCATGTTGGATTGCTCTGCTCCCAAGGACATTGGCAAGAGCAGGCTGAGAAAGTGAGTTAAAGGCCGTGCATTTCTGCTCTGCCTGCCACAGAACATCCTCGCTCCTCGGGCTTCAAATTGGATCCACATTGTTTCCCTAGCACGGTCTAATATTTCCCAGGCTCCAGAAGGTAGGGTGGGGCCCAGCCCCATGGCAAACTACCCAAACCCATCACCCTCTGAAGGACCTGCAGCTTAATGCTATCACTCAACAGAGATTCAGGGGAAGGAGGGAAGATCTGTGGATAAAAACAACAGCACAATGCTTAGTTTGGCTGAACAGTCTTTAATACTGCCTATTTCTCATAAGTATGTGCATGTTAATTAAAAATATTTCATAATCTGGTGATGTTTTGCTTGAATGGCTTCTGGCAAGCTCTGTGATATGCTTGAATTTTTAGGGCATAGCAATGTAAAATACTACAGGTATCGGGTTCAGTACTGAAAAGGTCCGACATTAAAAAGTTCAAACAACACAGCTTTCAAAATAGAAGATGGGAGAAATTTAGCAAGAAGAATCAAGTACTTTTCATATTACTTTAAGGTGGTAACATGAGGTTTATTTCTTCAAGAGATGAGATTGTTTCTCAAGGAACCGAGCCAAATCCAACAAAAAGCTAACAAGACACAGACAATAAAGCACTGCCAGTGAGTTTAACAGATGTTTTTCAGCTCACTTAATTTAACCTGTCCTTGCCTTTGGCAGAAGACTTTTGATTTTAGCAAGACAACTAGGATTTCATAGCGATGCTGAATAAACATTTCAGAAAGAACACAGAGGAAAATGTTTATGCATACTCTGCAAGATGGACACCGGGTACTTCCCTCACCTTCCTCTGTCTGAATTGAAGGCTAAAATTCACAGAGCAGAGTTAAGCCACTACAAAGCACCTTCTGAAAACCTTGCCCTGGTGCGTTCCACTGTTTCTCTTTACACTCCCATGAGGTGGTAATTTATTTTATTAAACCAATAGCTTACACTGGAACTAAAACAACTTATTGCAGATATTTCTTAATCAGCTTCATCAAGCTCAAGTGAAAAAATATTTAGCTTGTTTAAAGAGTTCCAATATTTGCATTTAGTGGATTATTAAGTAGGAACTAAACCATGTTCCTGACATATTTGGGATTTGATTAATAAGAAATTAAAATGTCTACATTACATCTTAACAAAATTCAGAGTTGCTGCATTAATAAAATACTACCATGTAATTAAAATATGAAGAATATTTTGGTGATTTTAAAATACCATATCCTATCCTTGTGCTGGGTACACATTAAAACACAAGATATATATTGCTTCTCTTCTGAAAAGAAGTTGAAATTGGCAGCTGGGATAATGTAAGAGCTACTTGCTCTGAGCAGCAGAAATGCACAATATTCTCCTGGAAGTTAGAAGTTTCTCCACTTCTAACTGTTTCTTCTGGTGCCAGTAAAGGGAGGATGTGTCACAAGGGGAATATCTGCCACTTCAACTGTAATTAAACTTGTAAGTGAGTATGATCCATGTAAGAGTAATTCTTGATCCACTTCAGCTGGTGATTATTTCCCCACAGAAAAATGAAGGACTTTTAGTAGGCATGGGATTGAATACAAGCAGAAAAGAGCCACTTGGATGGGAACAGGCATGTGGAAGGTTTTACTCTTTGGAAGCATTTCAAAGAAGGATACAAGAACTTGCCTCCTTGTAAGATTAATCTCAAAAGTCAATAGCACCTCACCAGGGCTTTAAATTGCATCTTTCCTATGGCTTTTCCCTTATAACTAGTATTTACCACATTAGTTATTACTGCAAAATCATTCCTTTATGTACATTTTGCATTTAATTTCTAAGTATGTGCCTCTGCCTAATGAAAGGCTGGTGGCTTGCTATCTTTCCCAGGCACAGGTGTGCAGCCAGCTGTGAGCTAACTGTGCATAGATGGAGCCAGAAGAGTTCCAGGCATTTAAACTGGAATTAAAATCAGTATTTAGAGCCATTTCAGATGGCTTTGTGTACCACACCTGGCTGATCTAAAAAGACATGTATTTTTCCCAGGTCCAGTATTAGGCCAGTTCCATGTATATTAATAGGATATGGTGCTTGTAGACAGCCAGACTGGCACCAGGTCAGTACATTAAACATCTGAGTTGCTAAAAAGTAAAGATTCTGGTAACCAGGGCCATGCAAGTACCCATGATACACAATTATGAGATGTTAGAGATGATCCACACAGCATATGAGAAGAAGCTGACTTCTAATCATATACTCCTTTTTCTGGCACAATAGCTCAGACAGGCACTTGGGAAAAGGAGGTGAATAAAACTTGTATTTGGAATTGTTTTGACTGCTATTGCTTGCACTAATTGCTTTTAGAAGGATTTTGTTTGATTGTTTAGATAGCATTTTAGAAGAATAAAATTAGGCACCGAGACAGGTCTTTGAACACTTCAAACATTTCCAGAGGGATTTATGGACAAAATCTTTGGTGATCAAGAACAATCCAAATCCTGAATCAAAACGTTAGCCTACTTAGGGCTTTTCATCTCCTTGAGAAACCATGGTCTCTTGAAAGACTTTGGCAGACCTGGCTGGATACTTTGGTACTTAATATGCAACAGCAGGAGCGAACAAGCTTGTGAACAGCCATTAAATCACAATCAAGGATAGAGTCTAATCAAGTCTAAAAAGAGCAACATTAGGTTGGAGCATGCAGTTTGTTATCAGCTGAACATATTAAACCATTAAAAGCATTCACACAGGAATCTGATGAATAATTTCATAGATAGATGATACCAAAATTTGAATATGAATAAAAGCCACAAACTCACTCTGGGTTGAAATGCCTGTATCTCTCAGCTACACAGCAGCACCAGATATAAGGCAGGACACATATGTGATGTTAATAGGAATATTTTACAAAGCAGACATCAAAATGAGAGATGGAAATAGCTTAAAATTTCAGCCTAAGGGGCTAGGAGTATGGCACAGGGAACTCTTAGGCTTCAAAACCTGTAAAGGAGGAGCCCATGAAAATTCCCTGTCTCCATCAACTGGTTTCCATTCTCCACAGAAAAAATATATTAATACCAAAGACTACCATTGTGCTCATTTTAGGGAGACACAGATGGGCAAAGCATGTGTCCACCAGGGGCCACAACAATATATAAAGTAATATTTGAGAGGTGCAATTTGTGAAGCATCAGAGTCTTTCAAAAGTATTAACTCTGACAACAATATGATGAAGTGCATCTCTTTAGTCCCCTGCACAGAAGGATTAAATAAAGCTAGGGGGAAAAAAGGGCATCATTTTTTCCAAACAGGAACCTTAAATTAGGCTACTCAACTTTAGATAGATGTAGATTTTCAATAATGACTGGTGAACTTATCTCCACTTTAAGCAACCTTAACTAGATCTGATTTTTACAAAGTATTGTGCTCTCTGTCATTTCAAATGATCCTTAAAAAAAAAAACAAACTCAAAATGGGTATAGAAATATCTTAAGTATGTGAAATAATTAAATAACTGTACTTCTACAGTAAATAACTGTACTTAACCACTTCTAAAACACTTGGGTTTGCTATCTTATTTTTGTTACTGGAAGAGCTAGGTCCTTGGTCTTTGTAAGAGTGAAAAAGCAGAATATTTCTGGAAACAAATCAACAGCCAAGATCATCTAAATACATTTAAAAAGGCATCATTTTTAGAGATTTAATTTTATTCATACAAATTTGTAAAGTGCTCTCCAACGCCCATTTTGTACTGAACACACAAAGCAGAGATGTTCAGCTCCCTGGCTGGGATGCTCAGACACTGTGGTAAGGAACAGCAATAACAAATCAGCAGGAGAACCAAGACCAGCATCCTGAAGTCTGCACTCCCAGCTTCCCACCAATCTGCCAAACCAGGAGTGCCAGCTCTGCTCCATGCCAGACTGCTCTGAAAATATGAGAATTAATTTGGGTATGGCACATTGGTGCAGCAGCAGGAGAGCAGCAGAGCACACCAGGGGCGTGTGGAGCTTCCCTGATGGCAAACACAATCCACTCGTACTAAAGAAAAGGCAAGGAAGCAGCACCAGAGCATTTCAAGGTCCTCACTTTAAAAAATGAAAACCAAAAAGATGCACAAAGAGTGACTGCTCCAAGGAAGTGCATTAGTGATGGGACAAAGGGTGACTTTCGTGCACTCTGAAATGTAAGCTGCTAGACACTGAATCAATACACTATTAAAAATTAATTTGGCTGCAAAAAGTCTTCTTAGTTCACCAGATCTCCACAGATTGAAGATTTCTACTCTTACCCAAAAGGGAACACAAAGTAGACAGGTAGCGGAAAACTTTGTTAACAATCCATGGAACTGAGAATATTCAGAGCCCAAAGCCTGACAAAGAGAACAGTTAAGAGAGAAAGAAAAACAGTATAAAGAAAACACAAATCCTGTGGATACAGTGTGTTTCTGCTTGGTTACACAGTCATAAGGGGCACACTGAACATTCCAAGGCAAGTGCAGTGAGAACTGGCAGGAGTGTCCAGCACACTGCAGGACTCAGCTCTCTAACACAAACCAGAGCTATTGCTATTACATGATTTTATAACATAATCGAGGCACATGCACGTATCCAGTGCATGTCCAAAGCCTATTGGAAGACAATGCAAAATATTATTTTGCTTTGGTTTTAACTTCGACCATGACTGGAAAGAACAGAATCGCAGGTTCCAAAGAAGAGTTACGTGAACTGAGTAGTCTTCAAGAGAAATAAGAACTTCCAATTCCACTTTTTCCACTCATCTCAGTGTCCTACAGCATACCAAACTTTGGAAAACCTCAGAAATATTACCCTGTAGTCCACAGATAAAGAGTTTATGTAATAATACTCAATACCAACACTACCACCACCAGCAGCTGGAGGTTAATAAATTAATTTTCAGGGTAACTGGATGTACATAAGGAACCATCACTGTTCTCACTTTATAGAGTCAAAGCAGAAGCTCAGGATCCCAGGGACCGGCCACTCTCATGTGGCTTCTGTTGATCTGAGACTATGACATCCATCAGCAAATGCAAAGGAGTCTCTATCACTGTGACTTAAAGGATTCCATTTAAGTCAAGCTTCTAACCAAAATTCTCAAAAAGTTACATATAAATACTTTCAGGAAAAATGGATATACTTTATGGCAGAGTCTAAACTCACATTATCCTGCAGTATTTCCACAAGATGCTAAAAACTCATCCCTAATATTTGGTTTAATTCTCCTTGAAGAAGATGCAGTGCTAATACATCCACACTGTGGATCAACTAATGTGGTCAGTCCCTGTGATACCAGGACTAAAGAAGCTTCAGTTTAAATTCATATTTACTTCTTAATGTGTTGTTTGGGATTTTTGACAGCAGGTGTTTATAAATTTCACAAGGTGAGAGGCCACTACACTGAAAGCTAAATGTCAAAAAAGGTAACTTTTATTCAGGCTAGCAACAATGATAGATCTATCCAAAATCACCTCTTCTAGAAAGTCCTGCAATCCTTAGCCAGAGAGACAGTGGATCACTTCATTTGACACAAGTATACACAAAACAATTGGAGACAATAAATTCACTGCTTTAGTCACTTATTATGCACTTTAACCAATGATCCTTAAAGAAAAGAAATATAAATAAAGCCTACAACAAGCAGCTGAAGCAGCATCCATGCTCCTATAGCATCCAGCCTCATCTTGCTTATTCTGCATTTGGCTCTCTTAGACCTCTTTACCCAGCAGCAAAACTGAAGCAGAACATGCTGAGCAGCTCCTTCCAGCCTCATCTATTGCTTGGTGAGGAAGTAGCTGGCACTGAACTTAGCTGGATACTTGTCAAAGAGCAACTTTGCTGAATGCACACAACACTGTAAACATATTTGCTTAAATTTCATTCTCATGCTTCTCCTTAAATCAGTAGATGGGGAGCACCACCTTTCTGTATTCAAAGTGTTCATATTGGTTCCTAATCATCATTCTAATAAAATGAAAACAATGAGCTTATGGGAGGCTTTTCTTGCAGTTTATATGTGCTTAGCCACTCTTTTAGTGACTATTCACCTTTTCTCATTTAAGCACAAGCCACATAAAATCTGAAATGTATTTTAATATGTAGCACAGACAACTATTTCATGATACTTCTGCAAATAAATCCTTTTTTCATTCATGCTATGCAATATTAAAGAAAAGATCAGCTGTCTACTGAACTTAAAACAGTTATTGAACTTTGTGAAATCATGAAAAGATAGAAAAATGGACTTAGATGACAAAAGTAAAAGCTGGACCATCTTCTCTAATTAACATCTCACTAGATTTTTGGTTTCCTGGCCAATTCATAGTCTCAGCCTTGTCAAATGGAAAGTATTTGCTTGATAAAATTTTCAGAAATTCTAATTTGACAGTAAAGCAGATTTTTACAGGGAGCAGGAAGAGAAATTAAATTTGATCCTGTTTTCTTCTTTAATCAAATGGATTTTAAAAAAATAAAGACTTGATAAAATATTATGTCAATTGTATCATTTAGCAAAAACCAACTCCTTATGACACATGAAAGACACAGTGGTTCAACTTGGGTGTATATAACTCCCTTGGAGATACTGTAATATGACCTTAATCTGCATGACTGAATCTGACTCTTAGGCTTTGCCAAAAATCTGTACACTCGTTTGTGAACACAACATGAAGCATTTAATGCCTCATGCATGAGTACAATAATGAGAAATGCCCTTTCCACTTGGCTGTTAGAAAGCTTGTAAACTCCTGAGCAGTAACACTAATATAACCAACCTCAAAATATGGCCAGATACTTTGTTGTCATATAGAAGGAATTAATTCAGTCCAGTTCAGATTCCTGTACTGCACTTCCCAGCACAGCACCTGAGCATGCCTGCACCATAAAACAGCAATAACTCTACTGCAGTCACAGACAGAGAGTTGGATGCCTGGAGAAAACCCTTCACAGTCTCCCTGTTCCACTTCTGTGCCATATGGCCCAACTCACATCACAATTTAATAAAGGCAAGACTATGTGACCCTTTGGAATCAGACTCTGCATCCAAAAATTTCCCTCTTGCAATAGGATACAATAGAATGAAAACAAATCTGCTTGAAAAGAACTTTTGGAAAGAGCATGACAGCTCCCAATTTCTTTTTCTCCCCTTTAGCTTTTCCAGGCTTATTCCAGTGAAAGCACAGCATACCTGGGCCAAATCCAATGAAAAGGTGCTCCTGGAATCATGTCAAAACCCACTTGGTGGTAACCCAGGCACAAACCATGCTGTTAAAAATACTGTGCTCCTAAGATGACTTTGCTAAATACCTCCTCTACCACTAACTAAGTACCACAAAGAGACCTTGAACATTAGCTTGATAGTGTTAAATAGAGCCTTGGTTGTAATCAAAGTCTTTTATTTTTCAGAACTGCATTATTAAATGGCCATATTATCCTACAAGAGCTTTTGAAGCTTTAAATCCATTAGCCCATCATCTACTATCAATGGTAAAAATATTATCTATCCTACCAACAGACACAGAATGATGGGCTATTCTCATTTCAGTTATCCCAAGGGCCAAATCTTTACCTTGTTTTGTTCTGTTACCCAGCTACGAAGAGCAAAACATGTCCTTTCAGTCTGGCTGACTTTCATCAGTGATTAAGGGGAGAAAGAGAAAACCTATCAAACCTAAGGGACACACAGCACAAGCCAAAATGTTCCCTCCTTAGTGCTCTGCTCATCAGGCTGGATGAGGACTCAGTGTCATGGCAGACCAGCAGCTTTCACACCACTCTGTCCTGGGGAGCTGCCACAAGCTGAACAACGCCAGGAACTCAGGGAGGACAGACAGAGACAAAGAATCCCTCGCTTCTGGCAAGGTAGCAGTTCCTGCTCTCACAGGCAGTTTGGTGCAGAAAACCACTGTCTTCCCAGAGGAGAGATAAGATTGAGCAAGAGTGCAGAAGGCAGCTCACTCTTAAAAAAGCCAGAGGAGGAGGGAGTTGCTGCCCCAGCAAAACATAAGCAAAGAGGGATTTCTGTCTTTCTGCAATTTCTATCTTTCTGCGATTTCTGTCTTTCAGCTTACATGTGCCAATGCTCTCCAATTTTATTTATGCAGCTTTGAGCGTCACCCAACTATGAGCAATCTTTCTGGGGAAAAATAAAAGCGTGGAAACTGTTATTTAACATGTAGAATATACAAAGTGGAATCACACAGGAATCATTTTCCAGCTGGCCTTGTTCTCCGATTCATATGATACTTTTCATATTCTTCTGGAATTCTGTGTATTCAAACTGCCAGAACACAGATGCTGGTCTCTGTATCAGAGCAAGCTAACTCAGCACCCATGACTGGCCTGCAGAATAGATAACCTGTGATTGACACAAAGTTACTTTGAAAAAACCCTCAAATATTAGAGAGATTCAAAATATTGTTTCTCCTGCAATGTTTTCATTTTGCACTAGTTTCCTTGTTTTCATTTCCTTATTTATTGCAGAAAACTGCATCCTGCATAGTTAGGAAAAATGACATCTTTTCCTTTTAATTTATCCCACACAACACAGACATTCAAGCTGGTGATTCAGCAGAAAGAAGGTCAATGTACTAATGGAATCAATAAACTTAAGTGTGATGAAGTGACTGCCACTTCAATTACTGTATAAACCGTAAATCATTTTCAAACGCAAGAAATGTCCTTCTATCAATAAACTATCTGTTTAAGCAATTGTTTAAAAATCAAAGTGTGATCTTGTAAACATTTTGGGACTCAGTTACACTGTACATCTCACTCATAACCTCTGTCTATTCCTCATTGCTTATCCCTTATTGACTTAGATTCAGCACAGAGTAAAGACTAACTGGAGTATTTACAATTAGAAACTGTAGCAATGGTCTCTTCCTCCCCACTTCTTTTCTCTACTCCTTACTCATAACTGGATGCTGTGACATTTCTCCCAAGAAAACTGGGAGCACAGAGTCAAACCTGTGCCCAGTGCAAGCCACTGGTGCTCTCCAGAGACAGAGCACCACCTCCTCACAGCTCTCTGCAAGCTGCCATCACTCCCAGAAACCCTAAAGGCTGATCTCATGTGTGCTGATTCAGACCTAAGGCTAAATATTCCTGTTCAGCGCTGCATGCTGCACAGCCCTGTATGACATGTCTATCACTCAGGAAGCAAAGTCACAGGCATTTTTTCTCACCCTGGAAGTTTAAAATATGGTCCTAAAATATGATGAAAGGAAGTTTTATCTGCCCAAGTTAACTAAATATCATAGCATGATATAGCATGACCTGCTCTTAACAGTCCTCATTCTCCAGTGAAACTTATCACCCACTCACTCCCTCTCAAACCCTGAAAGATGCTCACTGGCACAGAAAAGCAAGAGCAAGAAAATCTAGAGAGACTATTACTGTATTACTGATAATGTAGTGTACATACAGTGGCATGAGGATGCACAGCAACCCTCAGATGCACCAAAAGCTTATCATCCCACAGCCCAGGACATGAGATATGAGTTATTGCACAGAAAGAGATAACTACTGGCAACTCTAATTATCTAGCCTGAAGCAGAACATATGTGGGATCACAAACTACTGAAGCATAGATTATTAGACAAGTGGAGCCAATGCTCGCTCTGTAAACTTTTTCTAAAGATCTGCTACAGCTCTGCAGGCAAAATAATGAGCATCAACTCTGCTTTTGGTGAACTCTGCTTTCCACATTATAGAACGTCTAAACTCTGTTCAGATTTGGGATTCCTCTGCACTTTGTGCCACAGAAATGTGTGATAAGAAACTGCTTTTTCCCTGAAGTTTTATCTGGAGAGACTAAAAGCATCAAAATGTAAATAAAATGTAGATTATCCAAGTCATGAAAGAGACTGATTTCAGGGTTCAGAAATCCAGCCTGGCCACAGTAAAGCCAAAGTGGGAAACTGAGCTTGATGATAACAGTATCATTATTCCCCATCACAACCTCCCACATCTCTGACTCCCGAGAGAGGTGGCAGACTTCAAATTGCAATACCAACTCCCACTGGCCCAATCTGCTTTGCTCTTTGTTTCCAGGTCCCAAAGTATTTTCAGAGCCTCTGTTACATATTTATAAATTTCACCTTTGTTTCTTCCTACAACAAGAACACCATGAGCTTCAAAAACAGTTCAAGCAGTAAAAATGTCAAATCCAGAGGAATCTTTAATATTCAGTGAAACTACCTAAATGCCAAATCTTTTATGACATCTTTTGAAGATCCAAGACCTCTTGCTTCTGGGATGCTAAGCCTTCCTTTAGCACTCTGGCTTTGTACTGTCCTTAGCTAAAGAATTCTTGGACCCTACCAGAGGTAATTCTCATATTACAACTCAGAGTGCTTCTCTACCACACAGGTCCCCCAGCACAGCATGCATAACTGCTGATAAAGCTTCACTGACCTCTGAAAAAAAATTTGGGAAATACAAAGTTCCATGCCTTCAGCATTTCAGTTTCCTCACAATTCATGGCAAGCCCTGTAGCTTTCAGTCTCCTCGTAGCTAAACCAATGCCAGCAGCAGTCTATGAAACCTACTCAATTTCCAATGTAGAGCATGAAAGACAGAGAGGCATTTTGCTGCACATGAACTGCACCAGAAACATCACTTAATGTTGTGTGAAGTTACCACAGCACTCCTGTGTGCAGAGCAGACACACTCTGCCCACTGGTGCCCCATGTTCCACTGGTGATTCCTCAACAGACGTTGGTTAACAATTTCTTTGCCTTGTATTTACAATAGCAATGGTTTGGTAGAAGCACCAGCAATGCTCCTTTTTTGTTCTGTTCAGCAAGCTATGCACTTCTATTTATCTCAAAAATCTGTTTCATTCTTATAGATGTAAAACTTGTTAGCATTCTGTAATTTTTTTCTTCTGTTCTCTGAATGTCTCTGCAAGAAATTCTGTAGTTCTGGGAGTTTAACCAACGTTTGGTTTTACTTTAATTCCGTGTCTGGTCTTGGTAACACTTAATTTTATATTGCTCTCAGAAGATGTTTTGAATTCATCAGCAGAAAGGGAATTGTGCAATCATCAGTGTTATCAAATCACATTTGTCACTTTTTCTTGTAAACACCCAGAAGGAATTTACTTCACTCAATAAATTCCAGATATCTGCCTAGGAAGATGCAGGGACACTTAAAAGCTGTGCAGCAATAATAATAAAAGTGAGAATCCTGCCTCTGAACTCCTATGTATAATGCATTAACATCTGCTGAATATTATTACCTGCTTTACCGTAGCATCTATATGCCCTAATCCAAAACCAAAATCTAAAGGAAATACAAGGTACTGTTTCACAAGCACAGATTTCACACTGGCCACATGGGAAAGGAAACAGAGAAAAGGGAACATTCAACCACGGCAACAGAGGTCATTATTTGTAAACATTTCAATGATTTTCTGTGGAGGAAATAAAGCAGAGTTTAACGTACAAAGTATTTCAAGTGAGATATAATAAGCATATATTCATGCACACAGAGCTTCTAATTTTAACAGAACTTGGTTTTACTTGTGTAGTTTGTTTATACAAAATTTACTTATAAATGTCTATAATTGAGAAATGAATTACAAAAGCTCATGTAGACTGAAAAATTAGGGATGCAGAGGGAGATAGAAAGAAAATGCCAGCAGTGCCAGGAGGCTAAATAGAAGAAATAAAGAAAAAAACAACCAGATTACAGGAGACCAGAAGACTGCCCAGCAGTAAAAGTGAAGTGAGGAAGAAGTGAAAGGAGATGTGGGAGGACATGTGCTGTGTGAAGAACATCCAGGCAATGACATGCAAAACCAATGACACTATGCAAGACTTAAAGTAAATGCACTAATTCAAAGCAGAGTTTGCCATGAGAAGTAAAAGCCACAAAAATACAAAAATTTCCTATTTTTCTGAAAGATTCACTTCCTTATACATTATTTTAGTCAGCAAGAAAAATAATTAAATTAGTGGAGTTTACTAATAAAATGAACAAAGCTACCTAGAAGACCACAGTTGGAAGAGGGTTTCCTGCCAGAGCATCACAGGACTAATGATGATTAACTGGAAAGGGCCTGGAAGAGCACCGTAAAAATGATGAGCAGTCTAGAAAAGCAGCACCAAGTGAGCAACAAGGAAAGGATGACAAAGCTGAGGTTATTAAATCTAAAGAACACAATACATAGGAGAAGTCTAATAAAGGCTTTCAGAGATATTAAAGCTTGATGGAAACAGACAGGAAATAAACTTTTCTCCATATGGAGTGGATAGGGAAAGAAGTAAACTGAAGCAAAGCAGATTTAAATCAGACATTAAAGAAAATAGTCAAACTCGCAGTCCAGGTTCTTGTTATCACAATAAATTCTCTCCACAAACAACTCCAGTGAAACCAGCTGGGAGTGTTTGTGTGAGTCTGGAAATACTCTGTAGCTGCTTAAGGCAGCACTGCTGCCCAGACAAACATGTAGACTATACATTAAGGAATCTGTTTCAGAACACACTGATTCAGCAGTGAAGCTACTTCCCCAGTGTTCATGTTTCCATACTGCCTTGGTCACATTTTCTCAGCCCCTTACCTGTGTCAGATCTATCTCAGTTGTGCCAGCACAGTGGCTGCAGAGCTGCACCAAGCACCAGCACAATTTAAAACAACCTCAGGTTTGGAGGGTTTGTTTTAAGGGGGCTAGAACCTGGAGAATGCAAACTCAACATATTGCAAAGTAAAAAACCCAAATCTAAACTCACCAATGGACAGGTGAACCTCAGCCACTCACATAAATGGGGCCTTCATGCCATGCCTGACACTGAGAAGCTGCTCACATCCAAGATCTAGACCACAAGCTCTCATCACACAAAACTGCACTGGGGTTACACACCCACCACAAACTTACATCTTCTCTAATGGCTTTGCACCATCATGCTTGCAGGGCTGCTTCATGCCCTGTACAACTCTCCTGAGAACAAATAACTGCCTCTTCAGGAAAGAAAGTGAAATGCTACAATGACACATTCTAAAATTAACATATCAACATGACTTTCTCCTAGACACTCCCGAGTACAGTTGCATTTACAGTATTTTGCAGTAAATTTCAAAGCAAGTATCTTCTGAAATGAAACATACTATGACCATTAGAAATGGTAACACAACCTTCATTGTATCAAATAAGTGCATCTAGTACAGAACATAAATTAAAACCCATTTCAAAAATAGGAAGCTATCAAGACCAATATTGAGGTTTATTAAGGCTATAGTTATAAAAAGAAGGTTGGCTAGCATTATCTAAATATTTGACCTTTTGGAGCTCATTGCTGGAGGTCAATGGTCAATGTTGTACAACACATGTAGTCCCCTCAGGTCTTCCAGAATTGAGTTACAGTGATTACAACACAGGTAGGTTAAATTTGTTGCCTAAGTAGCTTAGCAATTGACCCTGAAAGTAACAAAATCTGAAGGCCCAGTTAATATTAAAGACACACAGATTACATTGCTAATACAGCTCTAAGAAGTGGAACAAGAACAAAAAGCATTGCCCCGAATTGCAATGACAGTCATGTGAAAGATTCAGGAATCAAAATGAAGTCCTACTATGATGAGTTATAAGTTCACTCTCCTAGACCACAGATATCTCTCATTATAACTTGAAGACCTCATGTTGCAATTATTTTAGCCCAAATAAAACTTCTGCAGCACTTCACTGATTTGTAATTCTTCTTTGGAAGAAGTCATATTCTTTTGCAAACAGTTTAAATACTAATTATTTCTTTGCTGAACCCTGCAGTGAAACTCATCTCTAGAAGGGGCCATGTAAAAGCACTTCCAATATTTCTGCTGCCCAAAGAGCAATACTCTTCGTTCGCTTCAGTGATTTTCTACCCAACAGGTACAACAGTGAAGTAATGAGCATTATAAAACTTAATACTTTGCCATATATATTTTATGACTCTGTAGAACCAGATCAGAGAACATCCAGATTGTTTTTATAGAATTAATGCCAGACACATTTCAAATTATTATGTAATGATTCTAAGAAATTTATAACTCTTACCAAACTAAATTAAAAAAAAAATACAGCTGAGCAAAACAATTTTAAAAATACCAAACATTCCTTATGGAAGTTAAAATTTCCCAAGGATTTTTTAAATAGATATTATTATGAGAGAAAATTATATATATCAAATTTAAAAGTGGTTTAATAAGAAGGATTTTTCACTAATGCAAGTATAAGAAATGAAAAATATACAAAATGAAAAACCATTCACAATGCTCTACTGTTTGTACAGTACAGCATTTAAAAAGCAATACCATGGAGGATGTAAAGCCACATAAAAGCTCTGGATCAGGGACTGTAAAATGAGATTCCCTTGTATCAGACTAACATCAGAAAAACAACTTCCCTGTGTAGATTACCACTCCTTCCCTTCTGTTTACTTATGGTAACATAATCACATGAATTTCCAAAGTATCCAACAGCTTAATAATCTTTGATGTTGCCCTTATAACCAAAGAGGTGGAACAAGACTTCCACATTTGACATTTAGATATAGAAAGATTCCTGAGAGATACCTGTTCAAGGTTGAACAGAAAGCCTCTGGCAGCCCTGCAAACCAAAAGTGGCTCTCCTGAAGCCCCAGACATTCAAAAACAACTGGACCCACCTTGTTTGCCATTTCTGCAGGAACACATCAAGGTGCAACCAGGCAGTCCTCTGTAGAGAAATCACAGCTCACCTCAAGTCTGGTTTTGAGACAGAAATTATGGAAACAGAGACTTACAGTGTCGGCAATCTGAGGAAAGATTTCCTATTTTAGAAACTTGCTGAGGAGAAAGATTGGCTGTGCATCAGCTGTGGACAAATAGTTGGAAAGAAGAGCCCAATGTCCAAATATCTTGATTAGAAAGCTGTTTAAAGTTTGTTCAACACTGTTCATATCCATCAAACACTACGTTTTTTTCTTTATCCAATTTCTCTTCCTCAACAGGAAGTTACAGCTGGGTGTAATCATAGAGAATTAGCTCAGCATTGGCCAAGTACAGCAAGGAAAGTTCATAGGAGCACAGTTCTCTTGACAGTAGGGTCACAGTTAGAGCCAACATGAGTGGACAGGCTCCCCCAGCTCCTGGGGAGGAGCTGTCCAAGGACCAACCTCACTTAGAGAATATACTATGTTTTACTTGTATCAATCTGTGTTTTCAATGAACAGCAGCTCGAACTTTAAATCTACAAATTACATAGGCACAGAGAGTGTTTAATACAAAATGTGTTTCTGTGTGAAAAGAAAATTGAGAACATACAGAATTGAAAAGCACAAATTTCAACAGATCTTTCATGTCTAGTGTGTGCTGGTTTTGGCTGGGGTAATTTTCTTCACAGTGGCTGCGATGGGGCTGTGTTTTGGACATGTGTTGAACACAAGGTTGATAACATAGAGATGTTTTTGTTATTGCTGAGCAGAGCTTACACAGGGCCAAACCCTTTTCTGCTTTTCACACTCCACTCTGGCAGGGAAGTTGGAGGTGAATGGGAGGCTGGGAGGAGACACAGCCAGGACAAGCAACCCAAACTGACAAATGGGAAAATCGAGACCGTGTGACATCATGCTCAGTGTATAAAGTGAGGTGAAGAAGGAGAAAGGGGTGGGATATTTGGAGTGGTGGCATTTGTCTTCACTATCACTGTTACCATGATAGGTCCTGCAGTCCTGGAGGTGGTTTAACACCTGCTTGCACATGGGAAGCAGGGTATTAATTTTTTTGTTTTAGTTTGTGTGTCTGGCTCTTGCTTTGCCTATCAAGCTGTCTTTATCACAACCCACGAGTTTTGTAGCTTTTACCCTCCCAGTTCTCTCCCCAATTCCACTGGTGGGTGAGTGAGTGAGGACTGCATGGGGGTTGGTTGACAGCTGGGGTGAAATCACAACAGTCCTTTTTGTTGCCAAATAAGGCTGTTGTGGTTTAGGAACGGTATTTAGGAATGGTATTCTCCAATTTAGTACTCCCTCTAAAACCACGTGCCTCTACCCTCCCCTCTCCAATTGGAGGCACAGGTTGAGGTAAGAACAATTTGCTGGAAATAGCAATGAGAAAAAAAAATAGAAAATGAACAATAACAGCAACAATATTAATAACAAAGGGTATAGGAAAATAAATTATTCCTAAAGAAAAATTCTCAATAATAGACAATATCAGATAGATCCTTCCACCGTGTTTTTGTTTTCTTGACCAGAAGGAATCCCTTCTCCCCAGAAGAGACTCCCTTTCCCTCCACTCCAGCAATAAGAAGAGGTGATACAGAATAACTGCTGTGTCCTTCTTGAATACTGCAAAACAAACTAACCCTGTCCTGGCTGGAACCAGGATGCATGGGAAGGCAGTTTCATACAAGATCACTCCTCTGAAGTCCAGTTCAGAATGAGCCCAAACTCTTCAGGAAGAGCAGCCTGCCAGTGCTGTTACATGTTGCATTTCTGACTCACTTTGGGGGAAGCAGCCTTGCATGCTGCCACCACCCTGCAGAATGACTAGACCTGTCTAAGACTGCATTTCATAACTAAATCCAGAAACACCTCACCTAAAGAGTGAATGTACAGTTCAATTATTTTGTGCTTGGACAAACAAATTTTCCACCTAGTCTGTTTCTACAGAACAAGAAATCTCCTATTTTCACAGAAAAAGCTCCAGCCTTCCATTCTCACCAGAATATCTCCTTCATATTTAAGAAACATAATCAGCATTCTCAAAGCCACTGATTTCACTGTTAATTTTATTTAAAATGTCTTCTGGAAACTACTGAACATCCTCTCCTCCAGTTTCTCTCAGTATGTGTCCAGCATACACGGGAGCGGCCCAGGAATAAATTGCAATTCCAAATCTAAGTGTGGTTGGGTTTTGTTGTGTTAACACAGCACAGCCATCCCAGCTGAATTTGCCTTGTAGATAAAGTATGGGCAGCACTGCTTAGTATGCTTCATAGCTGCCTCTAACAAGGTTTGAATGAAGGACAGAACAAATACAAACAAAATTATCTTACTTCCTATTGCACTTAAATTTTAACAAATTGGAAACTGTCCAAATTCTCATATTATTTTGTGGTTAAAATAGGCAAATCCAGTCTACAGCTACAAATGGAGAACAGTCCAATTAAGCACATTTATTACTGGATAATTGTCATCTCTGGAGCTGCCTTGAAGCATGGTGCATCAACAAATTTGCCTGCTAAGAAAGCATCACGTATATAATGACTAAAGTTTATGACATTAGCAAAGACCCTTCAAGAATGAAAAGTGATACAAATTGCTGCAAGCTTTGCTTTCTAAACTTCTGATTGCTCCTGAATATGACATAACTAAAATCAATCCAAATTTACTCATTTTTCCAGCATCTGTTAGGATCCCTTAAAACATCTGTCCTTGGGGACAATTTTTCCCATCACAAAACGATGACATTTGCACCGTGACATGCTGACATTATACTATCCCGTTGTCACTATTTGTGACAAACACAGCCCTATGACAACCTTTTGTTAACCTCTCTGATACCATGGACAAATATTTGACCAAATAGAACTAATGACACCTTTGGGACCAAAGCAGAGCAAGTCTGTTCCCTTATGTAAGCCAGTGTCAGCCTCTTTGCTCCAAATTCTATGGTAACAGGAATGTCACAGGTGCCACATGCTCTGATCCTGTGACACCAACCCCCTACCTCACCTATGAACATGCAAGGAGTTAGTTCATTGCAATAGTCAAGCTAAATGAAGCAGTAACAGAACTCCACAGTCAACATCTTTAAGTGGTAATAGGGAAGGATGAATCCAAATTAGCCTTCTAATTATTTTCTCTTTAACTTGACTATTTAAGCAATTACCGAAGTTACACAGTATAATGTCCTGAAAATTTTTAGTACTGAACAGACTTGGTTTGCTGCACCACTATTCCTTCATCAAAAAAAAGTGAAGGAAGAAAACCATGTTTTTCCCCATGTAGATATAGTAATGATGCCTACCTGTGTGTCATTCCTCGGAATTATTACCATGTGATTCAAAAATGACCAAAAATCATAAGTAGAATTGGCGCTGCTTTTGTTGTCAGGATGAGCCTCATGCTGTTAGAAAAGAGAGATGAGAGCCACCTAACGCTTTGGGGGTTTGAATACCTGTGAACTGACACAGTGACTGGTATGGCTGCAGCATTAGCCCAAGGATGTGACCCAAAACACAGTGAAGCTGCCATGGCCCTTCAGAGGCTCTGGGCTCAGTGACACCATGGAGAGCCCCTGCTCCCACAGCTCGGTGAGTGCAGCAGTGAGCTCAGGACGATCAAACCCCACCACAGGGAGCCCTCTGCTACAGGGAAGTGATGAGGACTCAGGTCTTGTTTCTCTCTGCTGAACTGATTGCCTGTGCAAGGAGATTGATGCAGAAATCAATTCACTCATGCCAGCTGGTTTCCCTCTCTCTGCACTGGTAGTAAGTTGATTGGGATATTAGTTTCCTTCAGCTGATGTGTCTTCCATATGTAACACGCTGACCCTAGCAATGCTGAACACAGAGCAGCTAGAAAGATTAAAGATTAGGGATTGGTTAAATCCCTAGAAAGGAAGGTAGAAGACTAAGAGAAAGAAGACAAAGAAAGGCAAAAAGCAAGAACCTTCAGCTCATGCTAAGAGGCTTTTTTCTTCTAGATAAACGCAATGATACAGAATTTTAGAGAAAATAAAATTAAGAGGAAGACCATTAATAAAGAACAGTGTGGAATTCAACAACTAAAATATAATTCTTGGTTTATTACTTCTTTCTGTTTACTATTCTCCATTTTGTAGGCTCTTGCACCTCTTTCTTTCCATTACTGTTAACATTCCATTCCCTGTGAGACAAATTAAAGCCAAGGATCCTTCCATAATGGATGAAACTCAAGTCAATGAAATGGTGCTGCTTCATTCTAACTGAGAAATACAATCACAGCCTGGGTTCCCAGGGAATCTATAGACAGAGCACTAAAATTGAATGTTTTTACTGATGTCCTTCAAAACAATATTTAAAATGGAAAGAGAGCACTGGAAATATCTATTTGAAAAACATGAACTATTTATAAATGAGAATGAGCAAGATTTTCAAAATTCACCTTCACCGTTTCTTAAAATCTAAGAAACTTGATCATGCCTGTTTAATAAACCTTTTAAGCAACTTAAGAGAAAAAGACTGATTTTCATTTCAAAGGAGTCACCAAATTTTACTGAACAAAAACCTAGCTTAACTATGCCATGCAACCTTGGAGCAAACAAGCAGAATTTCTTGTATATATCAAAACAACTTTATTATACAGCACACCAGAAGATCAGCTGTTTTAAAGTCAAATGCTGAGACATCAAAGGCACATTTTCATACATGGAAAGGGTGAGACACTTGAATACTCTCAGATAAACTTCCATAAATTAAAAATGAAACTCACTTGTTGATAAGAACATACACAGTATTGGTTATGTACCAAAAGAATAATGGCTTGAATTTAAAATTAATCCTGGCTTAGATGAGGTTGTCCATTTAATGAACATTAATTCAACTTCAAATAACCAAGGAAAACATTGGAATACTTTGTACTTTTTGCATGACAGCACCATCATCTACGCATCTTAAAAGATGCTTTAATAAACTCCATAGAAACAAAAAGATATCTAAATCTGTTTTTTCCATCTTTCCTTCCAGAAACAACATTCACTCAAGAGAAATAACACTCTTTAAAGTACCCAAACTGGTGAGAAACTTACAGTAGAAAAAACCATAATTGTTAAATTGTGTTGCTAGATCTACTTGTTACTTTATACACTTTTTATGAATTTAAATACTTTTTAAATTAATATAGAATCAATAAATTGTTTTAAAATTCTAAAATATAGAGACAAATCCACAAAACCTAAATCATTTAGAGAACATACCCCAAAATTTGAACTCATTTAACTTTATGGAAAGGATAATAGAAATCCAGTACTAGCAAGTACATAAGCTCATCTTCCCTCTCATTTCATGTTTACAAACAAGGTGTTTCTTGCACCTGAGCAGCTTTTCAAAGTTACCCCTGAGCCACAAATTGCTGTTGGTCAGAAAAGCTGTCTGGTGAAGGATCACAAAACTTTCATCCGAGTCTGATACTCCTCCCTAAATATCTAGGTCTAGCCTAGTACAGACATTCTCATGTTCTTCTCAGAAGTCATTCTCATAAGATAGTATCAATTTCATGTTAGATAAAAGCACTCTAAATCTGTTCATCTTCTTTCAGTCCATGAGCCTCAGTGACTGCACAGCAAGTGCACTTGCATCAGAGAAATATGCTATGCCACAAACCAAGAACTTAAATGTTTTTGCTTTTGACTCCCATGTTTTCAGGGCTCTGAAAAAGCAACAGCTTGGATGTATGAGATTCAAAGTTGCCTCCTGTGACAGCTTCAAACTCATTTGCTGTCTCTGCTTTCCTCAGATTTTTTTGTGTTTGTTTTCAATAGAAGCTTCATTCATTTAAATTCCTGAAATAAGTAACAGCTTGTAAATATTTAATTTCATTTAAAGGAAAAAGAATTCATTGCCTATCATCTGGAAAAAGTAATAATGAGGCATACTTGGCAAAGTCCCACCTCAGAGTGACATCACCCAACTATGAGAATGACCTGCACTAATACCTTAACTTAATCCAGACAATAAAATCCACAGTAATGGACATTTCAGAAGGTGTGTTTTGCTCACAGTACCTCTTTTATACATTAAATCTAACACCGAATAGATTATGATTATTTTTCAATTACACCTGGATGAGCAACCAAGTAATTTCCAATTCTTATTAGATGGCATGTGCAGATCACAGAACTGGAAATGGAATTTAGAGTATTTCATTTCTTATTATGATTATTTAAACTCACCTGGAAGCTTAACAGAAAAGCAGTGTACTTCATAGTATGTCCCCATCCAAAAGTAACCCTAGGCAACTTCAAGGGATCTCCTCACAGCTTTCAATTTGAGGCATTAGGTGAAATATGCTACTAGTTTCAACTAAGATGATGTATTTCTGGGGACAATTGTTTTTTAAACACTGCACCAGAGTGCACCAGAGCTATGATGCTGCCATGAACACAAGATTTCCTTAAGCAATGCCATGCAGGCTGTCCAATTCTTCACACAAAGTGTGACCAAGAGTGAACACCTATTTCCACTGGAATGGCAACTCCCAAACTGGTGACATGTCAGTGTCATAACTAACCGTGTCTTTCAAGATCTTTTTTTCAGATGGAATGGGAAAAGTGATGCTATTCAAGCCCTCAGGGGTGAGAAAGGTGATTTAATACTGAGAAGGAAATGAAGGGAGAATAACAAAGGAGACACACAGAGACAAAGGAAGAAGGAAGGAGGAATGAGACATACAGAAAAAAAGCAGACAGGAAAGTAACAGAAACAAAGGATTGCTGCAGAACTTGCCTAAAGGGGAGCAAAGTTTGTGACTGACTGATAGTGGCTGTGACAATCAGGTTCACTTAATGAATACAAGTCTATCTAGTGGCTACAAAAAATAAAAAGCTTGCCTATTTTGTGCAAACCATCCTCATACAATAGTCTGTGGATCAAAGACTATCTTTATATTATTCCCTGGCACAGAGTCTATGCCTAAATGTGAATTTCAGTGCTGTCATCTCAATGGGCTCAACTTCTAAGCTACCGACCCTTGTGAAACATCACACTGGGCTGAGCTCTGCTCCCTCAGGGAAGCCTTGATGTACTTCACAAAGCACAGCAAGGCAATACCAGACTTGCTGGCAGTTTCTGCAAACAAGATAAAAATTACATCCCTCTGTAGCTTTACATTCCCATCTTCAGGAACAGTCTCTCATGAATATGAGAGCCAAGATGTAATCCCTCACAATAGATGGACATTGGTTCAAACAAGATGTGGAGGCACTTTTTTCATGCAGCTCCAGTGTTCATAAAGCATCTCCTGCCTCAGAAACACCAAAAGCACCCTGAACATTCCTGTGTGCTTGCAGACTGATCAAACTACCAAAATTTACTAAACTGAAGTCCACCCACTGATGAAAAAACTTGTCTTTCAGTCAATTCCTATGCTGTAGCAGTTCATGTCAGTTTAAGACGTGCTTTTCTGCAGTTAACTAAACCACAAAAATATTTTATATTGATAATTTACCAGCTAACAAATCAGTCCTCACATGGATTATATATGGTACTCTGATATCAGTCATCTCCCTCCCAAGGGTTTTTAAATCAAGAAATGGAACACAGGGTACAAAGTGTTTATATAATAAATTTTAAAAATTCTCTTAGGGGTTTCCAGGAGCAATGAGATTATTAAAAGGTTCAAAGCCTTCTAAATGAAGCCCACTTTATGAAAAAAAATCTGGTTAAAAGCAGTTGGAAGAGGAAGAAGAAAAGAAGGAAGAAAGGAAAAGAAGATTTTGTTAGTGGCCCTCAGTGCTCTGCCCAGTAGCCCTTGAGAGATGCTGCAGGAAGATGAATGTATGCATTTCATTATGAACTGAAAACCTGTTCACTCAGCTACATCCTCCAATTTTTAAGCAAAGGTGCCTGATTCAGCCTATATGCAGGGAATGTGTTCCTTCTGCATCTTACTTCACAGAAGCTGACAGGAACCAACAACTTAATCAGTGAATCAGGAAGTGGGTTTCAGAGAGCTACAAAAATGCAGTTCAGCTGACATGCAACACATCTTTTTGCTTCTCTTCTTTACAGTGGTTTTAGCAGTGTTAAATAACAGTATCCCAAGAGAAAATGAGTACATTGATAGTGGGCTGCTTGCTCCAAAAATATGGACACTTTTGCTCCATCCACACATCCTCTTCCCTCCTGCATGTGCTCAGCAGCATCTTGGTGGATGTCACATACAAGAGAGGAAAGAGGAAACTCTGGATTCTTTCGTATTTGTTTTTCCTATCAGGCTGGGAAACTAGAAAGAGATCTCAGCTGACTCTGACAGTATTGGCCTCTCTCATCCAGGGAGAAAAAGCTCAGAGCCACTAATAGTAACAGCTTCCCAATTTTCCACCCCAAGCACCAACCAGAGTTCACTGTCAGTCCTCTGTAATCTGTCACTGGTGCTCAGGACAAAGCTCTCCCTCTGAAGCCACCCTACTTCCAGCGTAAATGCTTTGCATAGTTTCTGTTCAGCTTGTACTTCTCACTCAGGGCAAAGAACATGTTTTGAGACTGCTCTCAAGGCAGCTGAGACCTTTCCACATACTTGCCATTTTGTGGTTGGGTAACAGGCAGGAAAACACAGGAAACCACTGATTAAAAGCCAAACAAATAACAAAATATGAAATGGCCTTTTACATCAAAAGCTGCAACTTTGATGGTCTTACCGCCTATGAGGAGGCGTCTGTGCTTGGGAGAAGAAAGATTTTCTATGCTCTAACCTCATTAAATACTACAATGCTAAAGATTCCAAAGCCCTATGTGCAGCAATTAAACTTGTGCACATTACAAGACTAAAATCAGAGAGGCCAGAAGGAATGAAGAGTGCAGAGCAGTGTATGGCAGCCACATATCACCTGAACTCTTACTACTCTCAAGAGGGCTCCACAAAGTGCTCAGAAAGAGCACTGAGGGATCCTTCCCAAAAGCAGCTGGGGACTTAAGAGATAGAAGTTTATCCATACCAACCTGCCATGGAGGAAGATACTGGGTTTTTTTTAGCAATGAATCGTCAGATCCTGTAAGTACAAACACACAAATGCATAGCAGATCCTAATAATCTGATTTTGACTTCCTTTTCCACTGGGAAAATCACTGCAGGTTGAGGTGAGGTGGGCACAAGAGCATTAGTCTTTCTATGACATCCAACTGCTCCAGCATCACCAGCCAGGTCTGTGGGAATCTCCAGGCATTTGTGGCCACAAATCTCCCCAGAATTCACCTCACAAGCTCTGCACCAGGCTGATTGTTGGAGCACTGCATATGTGCACTACATCCCTTTGGAACCCCATTGACTGGTGGTGGAGAAGCTAGGATCTCTGCACAGAGAAAGTAATCCACTAACCCACCTGTTCCTGGCACATGCTGCTTTTGTTTGGTTTATCTCTGTTTTCGTATCTCATCCGTGGAGCCCTTAAAACCATGCATAAAATAGAGCTGCCCATACGAAAGGAACTCACGAATTCCCCTGGGGCTATACTCTTACCTCTGCCTATGTTAACACTGGTGCCTCCTTAGGCTGAACACCAAAACAATTGCTGGGAACATAAAACAAGAGCTGAGAGAAGTGTATTCTGCTCTCTGTAAACGGCAAGATTTAACAAGTGCTGCTGCAGATTTAGATGTGTTAGACTTCACAAACAGTTCCAATCCTCTGAAAAGACCATGTTACAAGGTATCTTTCTGCTAGCAAACACAAGAGAAATATCTTATTGTACCCCTTGAGGATTTTATGGAAACCTACTACCCCGATACAATTGTGTTTTCAATGAAGAAACTACTTCTTGAGTCACATTTTCCACTGTGAAACAGTGCTGAGCTCAAAGAGTGATTCCAGCACACTCCTCTCACACTCCAGCTCCATCCCCTTGGGCATCTGGCTTGCAGTGACAATTGCTGGTGGAGGGAAGGATGTGAATGCATTAATCGTACACAGGCTCTTCCTCAACACCTGAGAAAAGCAGCATTTCTACACCACAGCTCAGTTAGGGAGGCCAAGCTGTGCACTGGTAAAATTTACAGGTGGAACAGCTCAATTCTCAATCATCATCATCAACATTATTTATCAGTATTACACAGCACCTAAATGCTACCAACTCAGAGCAGAACCCCACATGCAGGGGGAGGACGGCTCTTTCCCTGGGCACTTTCAGTCCAGGGGCCAGAGCAGAGACAGCTCCTGTTACTGATAAAAAGAAGTGTTTTCACAGAGTGTGGCTTGCCATCTGCTAAAACTCAACACACTGCCCACTAAACATGGGCCTACTGCTCCACAGGAGTAAGGACACGTCACAGGGGCTGGTGGTCCCAAACACACTGCTGCAACACTCATGCAGCTTTACTGTGCCTCCAGTGACAAAGAAACAAAGTTCATAAAGTGAATGGGGAAAAAAATTACATACATCTACTTCATCTACTAGAACAAACTTTTAATAATCTTACTGCACAGAAAACACAAAAACCAGCTCTTTTTTGCTAATGACCAAATTATTTAAGTGGTTTTATTATTTCCCTTAAAAAAATATTTACTGTTCTGTGATTTTAGGAAAACAGATAATCATGAGAGCAATTAGAAGGATGCCAGAAGTTAACAATAATTTCTGTGTGCAAGTACATTTCTAGAAACGTGCCTGTCAGATACACAACAGACAGATACTATTATATCTAGGTACTGTCCTATCCATATGGTACAATTAAAGATCTAGAAAAAGTGAGCTATAAAAGAAAACTTTAAAGGTCAAAATAAATGTTATTCAGAGATATAATTATTAGTCTACAAGAGCAGAAAAAGTACAAACACTGAGAAAGAAACAACTATGTTTCATTAAACAGCTAAACAAAGGCAGAAAAAATATTAAATACAGGTTAAGTTTCACTGATACTGTTTTTAGTCACATAATCTTCAGACTGTTCAATGATCTTGAAGTGCCAGAGTCTAGGCATTTAAATTAAACTGGACTACACATAAAAAGGACCCCTGATCAAAACATCAGAACAAGCAGACAAGTTTGCATGACCTGTGAGAGTCTTTCCTTCTCTAAATCCTGGGCTGTACTGTCAAAGGAATAAGGAAATCACAGATGTGATTTTCTGTAGTCCTGCCTCTTTTAGTGTTATGGTGATAACCATTACTTTAATATCAAAGTGCAAAGCTAATTGTTAGGCAAAAGCCACCCATAGAGAAGTACTATTGTTCTCACCTTGCAGGTAGGAAACTGCAAAAGAAACTTGCCTATGTAAGGCAAGTGGTATTCAGAAGATACTGGTGAGGTAACTGGCAAAAGTTCTTTGGCACCACTATTCAGCTTCAATTTAATCCAACAGCTGATCATTTGCAACCTCATGCTCTGTCTCTGGCCAAGCCTTAAATTCTCCCCGGCATCAGCTGTACCTCAGCTCTTGCTCAGAGCTCGCAGATGAGGTGACAGGGCTGCACAGAGCATCACCAGCTCTGCCAAGGGCTCTCAGCCCTGCAAGACAGCAGCACCTCAGCATCTCTCCTCTTTCCACAACAGCCTCATCCAGGGCTGATGACATCCAACAGGATTGGTAAGCCCAGCACTTTCCACATCCAGCTTTCCCAAGCACATCTGTTAAGATTGTCAGGGACCACTCCAGAGACCACCCCCACCTCCCTCCTACTGCAGAAGTCCAAGCTTAGAGCTAATGGCTGAATCAGAGAATCACAGAATGGTTTGGTTTGGAAGGACCATAAAGCTCATCTAGTTCCAAGCCCCTGCCATAGGCAGGAAACCTTCCCCTAGACCAGGAATCTCAAAGCTCCAGCCAGCCAGGCCTTGGACAGCTCCAGGGATGGGGCACCCACAGCTTCTCCAGGCAACTTTTCCCAGTGTCTCACCACCCTTGCAGTGGAGAATTTTCTCTTTCCTAAAGAAGAAAGCACAGCAAAGGATCCTACCCATTATTTCTTTAAAAGTGGTTTTGTCACTGGTGATTTGTTAAAGTTTTATATTATTATTACTGAGACGAGGTTGGGGATGAGAAAGTCTGGTAAGGAATTTGAGAGTTTGAGAATAAAAATTCTGAAGATGTTGCAGGTTATCAAGTTTCATTCTGAGCTACAGCAAGAAGTCATATACTGCAGAATACTTTCAACCTATATTCTCTGCTTTTGCATAAATGAAGTTGAGTTTTCAGAACATAGAAGGATCTCACTTGATTGTACTGCAGATTCTCCTTTATGTGAACAACCTTTGGTCTTAACTGACACAACCATAAAATACTATATTTGGACAGGCATAAAAACTTCTCTAATCTGGGCAGTTTCACATTTTAAATTCATAAGGTGGTCCATACCTTACAGAGCTTCCCACTTTAGCAGAACAATTACTGTTTTTTTGAAAAGCTCATCATTTTCCCCTTCCATTCTTCCAAAAAGGATCTACTACTCTATTGAATTTTAATGAAGTCAAAAGGGATGTCCTCAATCCTTTCTCCAAAGATCTGTATCAGTGGATTTCTAAGACCATCAAACTTGGGAAGAATGCATTATATTCCCACTGTGATAGTGAACTGCTATCCCAGCCTAAACACATCCCTTATGATTGCTTCATTTATCATGCACGTGGAATACATCAGCAGTATCAGAGGGAGGGAAGATTTCAATCTGGTGTCTCTCCAGACTGTGCATTGCTAAATTTCCCTCTTAGATTCAAACTGAGCTTGTCCCAACGTTGGCACGGTGGTATTACTATAATAGCTTGCTCCTAAGCAAGCCAGGTAATGCCAGCCAAACCAGCAAACCAGGTAAAACCAGGTATGGCTGCAGGTGTGGAGGGTTCATGGAGGAGGACTTTGAAGCATGTCTGAAATACACTTTTACTAATGAAATTATGTATCAATTTGAAGTGTCTACTGCCTCTCTTTCCCTTAGCAGTTGGAATCTGCTGAAATGTGGGTAGAACTCAGCAGGCAGCACTATGACTTACAGCCAGATGCAAGGCTAGTAAGACACAGAAAACAGCGGCTGGTAGAACCAAATAGATGAAGTAAGCCAGAAACTTTATACCATTAAAAAAAGAAAAAGGAAAAAGAAATTTTAAACTCCTGAGTTACTTCAATCAGATTAAAATCATTCTGCTTTCCATGTGGGATTCTGCTGTGCTATTCAAATATGATTATTGGGTTTGGTTTCTGTTTGTTTTTACAATCACACTATCATCTCAAGGAATTTTAAGAAAAACCCTCCCTACGGGAAATCTACTTTTCACTTTGCAATATATCTGCCATTTATCAAAGGTCTGAGCTGTCAGGATTTTTGACCTCATGCTCCCTTTAGTTTCATAAAATGTAGTCTGCAGAAACACCACCCAAACCTTACCACAAATGGACTTTAGCCCATGTTTGCACAGATACCTACACTTACCATTACAGGCAGCGCTAATGTTGAAGTCAATGCTTTTTATAGCTTTCCTCACAACTGATTGCAAGTGAAACAAAATAGAAACCAAGTAAATAAAATATCTGCCAGAGGAATATATGTAGTGATCATGATATTCTTTCACCATATTATATATGGTGAAACTGTATCAAAAAGAGAAAGTTTCTAAATTAAACAAAGGATCTGTATATCAAACATAGACAAGTCTGGATCAGTTTTTGTGTATAGCAATATCTGTAGACATGCAATAAACCTTTCTGGTAAGTCGCTGCTTTTTAGGACTCAAAAAAATGATCTGTATATTTATATTTATTTTCCATAACAAATATATATTTATGAGGGATTATGACATCAAGTTACTGGACAAATAAATGCCTGCATGGACTTAATATTTTGACAACAAACAAAAGAATGAAATACTGGCATCATGAAACTGCAGACTTGGAAGTAGCTGGCCAAAGTCCTGCTCACACTACTTTAGCAGTCTGCACACAGCATGAAGAGCAGCCCCTGAATCAAAATCAATTGTGAATACGAGTCTCATTCTCCCCCTATTTCTGCTTTGGCTTTGATTTTCTTTTTTTAATTGGCCAGTATGAATGCAGAATGGGAATTCTTCACGAGGGTCAAAAAGAATACAGTTTTGCAAACAAAGTTGTTCATCTAGCACCAAAAAAAGCTCCTGGGATGACTAAGGACTCTCCAAAGGAAAAGTATGATTTTTAAAAGCTGGCACGAATTGACTGTTTTTCCCCCAAAACAGAAAGGCTTGCATATTTTTAGTAAATCTGGGAATATGTGTATTTAGCTTAACACACTAAGGGCTATTCTTTTAGCAAGCTACCTGTAAATATTCCAGTTCTCAGTGTTATTTATCAGTCACACGGACGGCAGTTACTTGCCCTTCCCACAATAAATGGTGTGTTGCACCACCCACCTGCCATGTCTTCAGTTTATGATATTTTAAGACTGGCAGGAAAATTAGTTCCACTTGCATGAGCCTTTGTTTGAAAGTAAGACCACACAACAGCTTTCTGTGGGCAGAGGGGACAGAGAGCAGAAAAACTAATTGCAGGAATTCACTAGCCAGATACATTCTTGCTGTGACAAGTACTGGCTTTGCAAGACCTGCATCACCACGGCTGGTTTTGAATATACATCCCACTGCAAAGAAAGGTTGGCAACATGCTTCTTGTTCATAGGATTTGTAAATAATTATTAGACTACAAAATAAAGTACTGAGGACACAAAGTGGGAAGCATTTTGCCTATCTCCTGTCAGCTTTCTCCTGACAAAGCAAGGAACTGTACCCTGATCCTCCCAGTGATTCAAGTCCACTTTACAATCCCTGCAACCACATCCTCTGCTTTGCCATCAAAGCCACCATTTCCCTAACTCACCAAACTAACAGCATTACAAGAGGATAATAAGTAAACATCAGACTTCTACAGTACAGAAAAGTGAAAAGAGAGAGAATCAATTTAATTTATAGCCTCCCTAGCTCCTTTCAAAACATCTCATGCAACTGAAAATCTCATGCTCCTACTGTTTCAGCACAGGTCGATTAACACGGTGCAAATTATTTTTTAAAAACTCCCTGTGCACATCAGCCTAACCTCTGCCCCTCTCACATTTATGGTTTTGCCCTTGATCCACACACAGGAGTACTCCATGGCAGCACTTTCAATGGACTCTTCATGCAGGTGAACATCTCAAAGAGATGCTGCTGCCCCCTCTGCTTTTATAGTTGTCTCATCACTATTGAGCTCAAAGGAATAATCCTATTGCATATTTCTTCTTCATTTATTTTACTAGGTGAGGTGTTTAAGAGGCTTTGTGGTCATCTGGAGCTCATCACTGTCAAATTTTCAGCCCTGAAGCTGTAAGGGGTAAAGAAACTAGTTTAGCTCCTTGGTTTAGAAAGCACTGAGTACCTCCAGTGAGGTGCCAAATGTGTGTGGTGACACTTTCAGACTGCTGAGTGGCTCCTGAGGTTTTCAGGGACTGATCCAAAACTCCACTGTAGGAATGACAGCCCTCCCCTTGGCTGCAATGCGCCTGGGACAGAACAGAGCTTCAAGACTCAAGGCTGTGCTGCCAAGACAAGGAAAAACTTGCCATGGATTTAAGAACACAGAATAAGGTGGCAGGTTTGAGAAGTGCTAGATTTTAGCGTTCCTACCTCCAAACAACCCAGAGTAATATAAATAAATACATACATTTCTACTTAAATAAACAGACATTCAAGATTACTTGAAATATGTTTGGGATCAGGTGCTTATTTTCAGTAGTTTGAATATAACACACAAACAAGCAGAAAAATTCTCTCCAATCCCCTTGAGTCCATCCTGTTTCCTTTGAGCTTAAAGCGTTTCTTTCACTCCTTTAAAAAAAAAAAAG
>VXBR01004196.1:237548-279390 GCA_013400215.1 Cisticola juncidis | reverse complement strand
AAAAAAAAAAAAAAAGAAAGCCGTATGAGTAATAGTGAAAATTAAAGTAATAGAAACATAATAGACAACTGGTGCCAATTCCTCTCCTACAAACTATTGTTCTTGAAAAGCAAAACAGCTGGAGGCAGATGTTTTATGTAAGTAAAAGGCTGGAGGGCTTTGGAATCACGAGCTGGAGAAATATAAGCACTTCACACTTTCCAAGGCACTCCTTTATCAATTCCATTTCTCCACATAAGCATTCACTTCCTTTAAGTCACTCTTGCCCTGCATTTGAGCCAGTAAAATAACAAAAAACCCTGCCATATTTTTAACATCTTAAAAATTTTGGTTTATGCACCAAGCCAGGTTACTTATATCAAGACACTATACTACTTTTCCAAAAGAAAAGGTATCTTTTGTCATTGTCCTATGAACACAAGATGATCCAACTACCTTGAGAAAAACCAAACTGGTACATAAATATCATACTGTTTTGAGCAGCTCTCTATAAATCCCATCATTGGTACTTCGTATAAACACAAAGGATGAAAAGGTAAAGTATTTCTCTATCTTTTTTTTGTTTCCTATGTGGTATTTTCTCTCACAAACATTTGTGGCCTTCTGTGAAGTTTCCTTTCACCCAGAATCTTGAATTAGTATAAATGTCTAAAAATGCAGGTAGACATTTTTGGTTTCTAATTTCTAGGAATATCAATGGGAGCTATGAGTCCATTTGCATTAGCAAATGAAATTGCATTTAGAAATTTGGCATTAGTGGCTGTTTCAGTTTTCTTTGGAATTATTGAAAACAGGAAGCCTGGCAAACATCCATGTTTTTTCACATGCCTGGTACATCATTCACTTTGAACCTGGCAATAGGCACCATGTGAGAGGTGAGTAAGAGCAAATGTGCATCACAGCAAACAATTCACTTGCCCTGAGAGGTTGTGGACTCTCCATCCCTGGAAGTGTTCAAGACCAGGCTAAATGGGGCTCTTATAATCTGCTGGAAGGTTCCCTGCCCATAACAGGGGGTGCAACTAGGTGATCTTTAAGGTACCTTCCAACACAAACCATTCTGTGATTCTAATACATCATACATAAAGCTTAATAATACATAAAGTTTATACAGCAGCTTACAGAGTCACAATATTTTTCATAGAGCTCCAGCTGTAAGATCAGGAGGCTACATAAACGTCTAAGTGCTGGCTTAGCAAGTGTGACAGTCCTCATGTCTTCAAAGAAAGACTGAAAACACAGAATAACTTAATCCTCTACACTCAGGCTATTGGAAAACATTTCAATTTCACATTATTTAAGACCTTCTCATGATCAACATTTCAGTTTCACTTTCACAGTGCTGTGGCAGAAGGATCTAGCATGATGTTCTCAACATCTTTTCCTGCTTGACTAAACTTGCAAAAGCACTTGGTGATTATCACATTACTGGACTTTAGAGGATTGCTTCTGCTTTTGAAATGATACTTAAAATCACAGAATGGTTTGGATTTCTGTACATGGTCTATATGGGCAGGGGCTCTTCCACTAGATCAGATTGCTCAAAGCACCATTCACCATTTTTATGAAAAAGGAACTTTAGAAGAATTCTTTTTTTTTTTTCCCATCTTTAGTTGAGAATTCTTTATCCCTGAAGTACAGGAGACAGAACAGGAAATCTGGGGAAAATGACATTTGAAACATCTAACAAAACAAATCTGCCTAGGGTTCATAAAAGTGTTTGAAATTTGAATTTGCATCACCCAAACTGTAAAAATTGACAAAGAAACAGAGAATGACTTTTATATACATTTTAGTGACAACACTACTGATAAATTCCCACACCTCACTCTAATTTCACAAATAATTCAGAGCGTAGCTAGAGAAGTAGCACATTTATCCACCAAAATACTTAAAATAAATACAATGGTTAAAAAAACCAATCAAACAGAAAGATCATATCTTTTTTCTAAGACAACTTGCTCAAGAAAAATACAGTAAGCTCACAGATTTGTTTCTGCTATTGTAAAGATTCTGCAGTTTTAGTCTGCTATAATCATATAAATTCATCCATCAATAAACATAACTACTGTAGGTCTTATTCAAGAAAAGCCATTAAAAATACCTGAATAGTACAGCAAAAATAGCAGTCTGAAAAGCAAATAAACCATCCATAGCTATTTTTATAAGACTGAAACCACCTACACCATATTGTCAAAAATTACTTTTCCCCATGAATTTTAAAACTGTTTTATGTGGCAAAAATAATCACCCTTTCTGCCTATAGTGCAGTGTTTATGTTTTCCCTTGTTCAGTTTTTGATACAGGAATAAATCATCATTCTGCAATTTTCCAGCAGTAGTTCCAGCTTTTGTAGTTTCAGCCTCCATAGAACTGCATGAAAGGATACAAATCTTCTGATTTGGGAAGAAAAAATTAAAAAGACTTCTCATGGGGGTCTCTGTTGTCAGCAGAAAATATTAGTGAAGAGATTCAGTTGTAGCTATCTTGATACAGAATTTTTCTCATCCCCAGTTTATTTCTACTTTATTTTCAAAGCACCTTAATTTTCTAGGTTTTCCACCCCAGCTGTATTAGTAGTTATCTCTAGGGATATGAGTATTACTGTGAATCAGATGCACACCTGATTTTTTTTTTTTTTTGTCCAAGTATCCTTCCACCTCCAAAATCAATCTGACTTTTCTTTGTCCAGCTGTGGAGTATTCCATATGGCTCCTTGACTTCATTAGTTTAATCAGTCATCAGTCAGCATTTGATACAGGTTGTCATTGTTAGGTTAAATTATGGGAAATATGTTGAATACATTAATGATTTTGCAATTGAAAAAGAAAAAAAGGTAAAGGAAGATCCTTACCAAGACTCACAAATCAGCAGAGATCTTGAGCACATATTTAACTCATTTAAGTCATGCAAATGGATCCACTGATTTCACTAGGAATCTTCCTTTGCATTCCTTGAAATAAAACATTTTTATGAATTTTCAAAAAGGGTTAAAATAGTGCCACTATTGACTTCATGTCCATTGCATCCACTAAGCATTAGCATTTCAGAGAAGATTCATGGTTGCATTTCCCATAGTAATGAGGCCTCAGTGTAAGCTCTCATATGGGTCATCTACACCTTTTATTTCCCACTTACTCTACAGCTTCATCATGCTGTGACCCCTAAACCAGATGGGGTTGGAAACCCATGTGCAACACAGCTGAAGGGAGAGGCCATATAGTAACTAAGGTTTTTAAGTCCTAGAGGGATGACACCTTGGACCCCAGGTGTGCCATCAGGTCAACAGACCAGCCAAATTAAAGGATATTTTGGTGTATGGATTATACAGAGGATGGTTATCTAGGACACGTCATGCAAGGCACCAGAAATAATGCTGCTTCTTCTGGCCACCAAACACCTACCAGAGAATAAAAGCAGCCTCTGGCCATTCAGAACTTTACCACCCCTGACATATACATCAAATTTAGTAATGTCTTAACAGCTACAGCCATTCACTTATTGCTTCTCCTGCTATAAATGTTGGGGTTGAACCTTAGACAGTCTTACTGACATGCAAACCTAGCCAACAGGGATCTTTTTTCAGGTGGATGTAAGCTTTAAATAAGCTCAAGTGTAAGAAAATGTTACAAGAAAAATTCCATTAGAGCCATAATGCAAATAAGATATGTTTCCTATCATTTTTTCACTAGGTTCCATTATTTCCAGTTAGTTAGATATCCTTTCAATCTCTCCAAAAAAGTTTCACTCTTTCTCTTTATGGTGTTTGTTAACTTTAAAGAGTTCTGCCAGTATCCTCCATCATCGACATCTTGTAATTGCGGGTTTTTTTCACATTAAACTAAATTCACACATAGGTTGAAAGAGATAACCCAACTAGCTCTGTTTCAGCTCGGTTGTGCCAGCCCCAGCTGTGTTACCAAGGCTGCTGGGCTTACACTGCCTTGCCCAGCTGAAACTCCAGCAGAGACTGCACTGACTCCTCCCTGAGACATCTCACTGGACACCAGGAAGAGATTCACATCCATGTTGGCTTTTTTCTTAAGGAGCTTCCTGGAGAACCAAGTCAGGATCTGACTTTTCTTCATAAAATGTTTACTGATTATGAATGTTCTGCACCATTCTGTTTTTTATCTCATCTCCTCCAGACCTCCAGAAGATCCATATTAGGCATCTGTGCATCCTATATTACAAGAGGACCTTGATTTTCAGCAGCAGAACTTTCATGAGGATTTGTGCAACTTTCAGAGAATATTATCCCATGGGATTTATTTTTCAACAAATTAACTTGACCAAATTTTGAAAACATTCTGCATCAACATCTTCAAAAAAGTAGAGCAAGAGTATTCAGGGTAGGTTTTCTTACAAAAGTCAGATTTTGCCATGCAGATTGTGAATGAGGCATTTATCACCGAATCAATAAATGTATCACTTATTTCTGTAGTTAGTTTGACCCTGCAATTTTGAGTGTTAAAAAAAAGACAGGTGGAAAGTGTCTCCCTCAAAACATACAAGAAAGAAGATATTGGCAAAGATTTGAGATTTGAGTTGAAAGCTCATGAATATGAATACAATCTCATGAAATATTACCAGGAGTTGACCACTAATGACAAGATGAGAACACAGTCGTTGGTTTAACAGGGAGCAAGAGGAGGCTTTTTAGATAACCATACCCCAGTCTAGTGAGTCAGGGCCAGAGTCTGCAGGTAATCAAATACCTCCTGCTGTTCTGATGAGCAGATCACATCACCTTCTGTGCAATACCATGCTTTAAACATCTCAGAATAGCATTTACCTCTTTGATATATATGTGTCATGAGGGTTTGGGTAGGGAATCCTTGGACAATAATATTTTATTAGAGCTTTTGCTGGCTCTCTTTATTTTCCAAACATGTGCAGGTGTAAAAGGCAGAAAGGTTTGGGTCTTAATGCCACATTCCTCATCTGCACACCTGCACTTCTGGTTGCTCTTATCAGAATGCTGAGAGTTGGTAACTGGCATTGCTGTATGATTAATTTTAGTGTTTAACATATACTAGCTCTACGTGCATTGACAAAACTAATCAAAACTAAATAATATGTGGCACTATCTAACTGGCTAAAATGAAGAGCAAATTGCATCAAATTCTTAGCCCTTTTGAAGTCAAGAGTTAATTGCTCCAAACAACATATGTATTAAGTTTAGGCTTGGTTATAGACTGAGGGCAGCTGTAGCACTGACCAATACAGAAAAGGCATTCATCTCTCATGTTGTTTGAACATCCTTCTTTCCAAATTCTCAAGGAAACATGTTGGATAAGATACTTTAAAACAGTGCTCTCCTCACACAAAATTTCAACACAGCATCTGTTGTTTTACCACATTCAACAGAAGCAAGGCCATCAATACACACCAAATCTCTGAAACTCCCACAGGATCGTCCTGTGATAGGCATGTGATACACTGATTCACTCACTCAGGATACTTTATCATGTGGCTGGACTGTGGTGCTGAGCTTTCTTTTCAGAGCACTTTTTATTGCTAAAGAAACCTGTGAATACTTGTCTACTTCTAGAAGAGCACTGAGAACACCTTTCTCAGCAGTTGTTTCATATGAGAAATTAATTTTGTCTCTCTGCTATTTTTATTATGTATTTCTCAAAAAAAGATCAGTAATCACTCTATTTCCACAACACTTTTGATGAAACATATTCAAATTATGAATGTTTCCCCTCCAGGTTGTATTCTCATGGATTTCTCTAAGAAGCATTCTCATTCTAAAGCCAGGCATTTCTTCCAGGCTTAATATGGTGTATTCATACATTTATAATTGAGTGCTAGATATCCAGCCAAAAAAGTAGCTACAAGTAGCTATCAGGCCAATATGCAAATTTTTCTGTGTGAAATACATCAGACAGAAAGAGTACAGCATCTCATTTTGTCGATGACACACGTTCCCTGTCCCCAGAGGCGATCAGATCACTCCAGCCCAGAGCCCAACGATATCATACAGGTATTAGGGATGATTTGGGGAGCAGAGAACTGAAGTTTGAGATTTAAGCTAACATGGCAGCAAGATCTCATTCTCATCAGCTGAGGAGGTGGCTGGAAGTTAAGGGTCTGAAATGCAGGAAGAACTGTTAAGGTGAGGCATCAGGAAGCATTCCATGAGGTGAATTGCCAACACTTGGAAGAGAATTCCTCTGGTGACTGCAGATCCCTGTGCACTTTTTTAAGCACCAGTAGAACAAGGCTTTCTGGAGAATGGCTAAGGTACAGCTGGCCCTAGTTTGGAGCCAAGAAGTTCACCAGTTGGCCATTACCAGCTACATGTTACATGTGCACAGGCTTTGTTTTAAACCAGAACACCACAAATGGGAATTTAGCCCTCAAAAAAGCACAAGTAGACAGCAATACCTTTGGCTCAGCTGTTCCTCTACCCCTTTTCAATCAGATATTCCTTTTACTCCTTTAAAGCTACAGTCCTTCTTGTATTGCTTGGTCTCCCGACCCATTTGCATACAGATTTTCAAAGCTCTGCTATTCTTTAGGCTTATATTATCATTTAGTTTTCCAGTCACTCTGCTTGCCAGCTTCTTTACCCTCCATTACCTTGTCTGATAGAATTTAGATTGCTTTTCCAGTATCTACTTCACCGAACCATTTAAAAGTCATTCTTAACCACCGTTGTATTATTTCTACAGCAACTTTCATTTATTATCCTCAAAACTCCTTACATGTTGTACATACAGGTCTAAGATTATGAGGAGAAAAATGTATCTTAAGTGGAAGTTTTTTAGTAGTGGAATATTTTGTAGCTTTTTTAAGCAGATGTTTCAACTATCAATAATAACTTTTTATCATGTCATGAGTACAAAAGACTTCCTGTGTATAAAACCATGAATACAATACTATGATAGGGAATGCTTGTTATTAATTTTACTGTGTATTTAGCATTTTTATTTAGTATTTTTATTATTGTAGCTGCAGAAACCTGGGGGTTTTTGACACCTGAAGATGCATCTAAGGCACAAAAAAATATCATCTCGATTGTAATTGTTATCACTTGATAAACAAAGTAATGGAGAAGGAGCACAGACAATACATATGTGTGTCTGTATATATACATATATATACTGCACAGACCACAATATGGTATATACATGGCAGGTACTGGCATGTATAATCTGGGAAAGACTTTTGCATACATAACATACATAACCTAGAGAGCAGCAGTTACACCAAAGAAGCAGCCAGAGGCAGCTGTGGAGCTCAGAAGGTAAAGGGCTAAAGGAAGTACAGGTCAAAGAAGTGCCTGCTACAGAACCTGTCATATCCAGTGAGGAGAATTTCACCATTTGTGTGCTCTGACAATCCTTAGAAGTAGGAAAGGGTGCATTAGATGAGATTAAAGGGTTAAGTTCTCATCTTCCTGGATGAACTGCACAGCTGATTGTAAGGTAAATGCCCTGTAAAGACCTTGTAAAAGTCATGACAAGGTATTCAAACATTATTTTCCCCTAGTATGGTCACATTTTTTAAAAAAGAAATTTGGAATAGATGCAAACACAGCTATCACTGTTGTGCTTATACTTTACCCAGAGAAGCTGTGGATTCCCCATCCTTGAAGTGTTCAAGGCCAGGTTGGATGGGGCTTTGCTCAACCTGTTCTAGTGAAAGGTCTCCTGCTCACGGCAGGGGGCAGTGGATAAGGTCCTTTCCAACTCAAACCATTCTATGATTCTGTGAAATTCTGTGTGCAGTGCTGATCTTGCTTGAGCTTAGCTGAAGGATGACTAAAGAGGAGTACAATCTATTCATATTTCTATGAAATAATTGTTAGGGAGAAAGTAGCTTATGAATTTGGCATGCAGCAGGGCTAAAACATTTTAAAAGAAAATCTTCCCAGTATAATTAAACTCCACATGAGATGTTGTGAAGCCAAAAGCATAAAGAGACAGCAGAGACAGGTAATGGCACATTAAAGCATTTGAGCATCATGACACAGACGGAACATCCAGCCAAGTCTGAAAGTCCACAAGTGCCATTTACAGAAAGGCTGGATGGCACCTGGGAAAGATTATTCAGTATTTGCCCTGTTTGCTTTATTTTTCTCCAAACATCTGTTACTGGATATTGAAAGTGTTCTATTTATATCTTTCTGCTTTGTTTGCATCATCATTTTAACTTTTTAAATGCAAAGTAGCTAAACTATAAAAGGAGAGCACAGCAGCAAGCACACTTTTCTATCCCTATGAACTACACTCAGATATGAAGCAACAATAACTAAATAACAACAAAGGCATGTGAAATTCAATGAGTGACATGATGGCAATATCAAACCAGCCAGACAACTACCAGAATGTTGTCCAAATGCTATTATTTTCATGACCTTTAATTGACTTTTGCAAGACATTAAGCAAGTCAGCCATGAGAACAGCTGGGGCCCAAGAAACTTAGTGCAAAAGCACCCGGCTTGAAGTCTCCCTCTTAAGGAATGTGTTATTTCAGTGAAGGAACTGGTGGAAGATTACGGAATTGTAAGAAATCATCATCTAGCCACAGAGGGATTTAGGAAAATTAAATGATATAGTGTCTCAGAAATTGTGAGGGTAGACTGGAGTATGTGTTCTAGACAAATAGGATTAAAGACATAATGGCAAAAACAGAACTGCAGAAAGAAATCTGTATCTGCTGGATAGATTATTATTAGTTACTAGTCATTTCAGCAACAATTTTGGTTAAAATTTATTGAACTCTTCCTAATGCACAGTGATGATAAAATTCTAGTAATGCTCACCAGGAAAAAGGAGCTGCAAACTATCAGGTTTCTAAACATTCAGTTTTAGCCTCATGCAGGATGACAACTTCAGTTTTAGAGGTTTTGTTCACACCAAGCTCCTCTATAGTGCCTACTGTAGTAAAACATTACATGGCACCTACCTGCTCCTTTACATTATAATAAGGTGCAAAGCCTATTCCAGGTTGATTGGGCAAGGTCTTGTCACCAACAGATAACACCAGAAATTATGGTCTCTATCATATAATTAATATCAATCTGAATAGAAGTAAGGTGTAATTGCTACTTATTAAAATTCTAGCTCTAAACCACGAAAAACATATATAATTAATTTCATAAAAAGAGAGCAGCTTCTACTAAAATCAAGTGCCCCCTCATCACAGTCATAGAGAATGTTCTGTTACTTATGGTCTGCATAAAACTTCATTTAATTAATTCTCTTTAGTAAAACTTTTATTATCCTAACTTTAAATCTCAACATAGGAAAAGTGTTGGAAGCTTTGATTTTACTCTATTTAATGACTACTCCTGAAAAATATCTGCTTTGTTGTTTGAATTACACCTTCTGAGTATCAAGTTCAGAATTTTTCATTCACACTTGGACACTCAGCTTACAGTTTAGTTATGGAATGCAGTCTATTTCAATAATGAACCTAAACACACTGTTCCAATAGAGCTGAGAAACTGAATTACACAATTAAAATCCTAATAGTGTGGGGTTTTGTCAGATTGCTCAGCACAAATGGAAAGAGCAGTCTTCCAAACCCCAGGAAGGATAGCTTTCAAATTTCAGTCAGACAAATGACAAAGTTGTAAAGATTAGGAACACAGGGTCGATATGATTCCATCTCCTGCAAAAAGTTAAGTATTAAAAATTTACATTCTGAAAGCATCACGATGTACCTGATTTCTGTGAGTTTGAAAAATGGATCTAACATAAGGATCTGAGTGTTGTATCTAAAAATATGCTCTAAAAATATGTGGGAGGTGATAAGCACAGGATTCTTATGGAGGCTGAGATATCTGCCTTCAGCTTCTTGCAGTGCTTTGTCCTTTACAAATAAATAAATTAGAAATTATTTTTCAGTAAATTTTGAGAACATTGAGAACCTTTACAATTTCAGCAACTATTTCTTGCATATTCAAAAGGTTGTATAGTTTAAGCAATGAATAAAATGTGTCAGAAAATCCTGGTTTTCCCAGACAAAGCCTTCCAGTTATAAACTACAATCATAATAAACCATATTTTAGTGAGCTCCCCTAATTTAAAATATGTACTTCAACAACTACTAGCATTAAGAAAACTCAAGATGACTTGACACTGATGACTGAACACATTTGAATCAAAACTATTCCAACGCAAATGGATTGTACCTCCCTCACCAGCCAACCTGTTCTCAGAAAACATGCAGTAATATTATACTCCTATTCCCTTTCAAATTCTGGTGATTTTATCATGACTGTTGGTGAAACCAGACCTGGCTGTGTCTTTCCCTAGCAAAGATACTGCACAGACCAGAATATGGTATATACATGTTTATTATTTATTGTCACTAAATGACTAAAAAAATGTATTGATGCTGCTCAAAGGACAAAGGAAGCTAAAACCACAAGTGGAACATCCATCTGCAAGAACATATTTTCTTTTGTTTAGAAAAATATAGATACAGCTGCAAGAAATAAAAAAGAAAGGAACAGGGGTGGAAGGATTATTTCTAATATGTCAGGATATGACCCTAAAGGAAGGAGCTTCTTGCTGTTGTGAGAGTGGTTGTGGAGGAAAGTCAGGGCATGGTGCTTCACTCCATTCTCTGTCCCTAACACTTGATAAAGGTACTGTGGGTGCAAGGAAAGCCATGGACCAGGAGGAGCACATTATACTGGTCAGATGTACCCAGCAGCATCCCTTCTCTCACACTATGGCTCATCGGGTACTGGCATTCTTCTTAGGTAAATCTGTAACACTGTCTTGACTTTCAAATCTCTGAATAAAAGCTAATTGTTTTCAGCAGTTTTAAATCAGAGGGACAATTCTTGTTGCAATGGCACCTACTGAAATCAAGAGCAGCTTTGTTGGTACACTTTACACTGTAGAAATACAGCTCATAAGGCCTTGACATTTTCACACTCGATGATAAGGAAAAGACAAAAGTAATAAATAACTCACATTCCACAAAAACAAACAAATAAACAAATAAAAACGCAAAAACAAAGGAAAAAACCCAACCAAACAAAAAAACCCACCTGAAAATGCATTTAAAATAATAATAATAAAAGTTTTCCTATAAACCACAGGTGAGCACTTCTTAAAATTCTCATTCCTTGAAATAAGGAATAGTAGATTCTGGAATTTATGATCACAAAATAGGATGTAATACACGAAATAGAAAAAAAAAAATCCCCCAATATTTTTACTTCCTTCTTTTAAAAATGCTGGTGAATTCTGAGTTCTATGCCAAATGTATATGAGCAGAAATGAGTAGTCTGAAATCATAAAAGCTGCTCAAGTGCTGCAACATGTCCTTACGCAGAAGACCACTGAGTGATGTGAATGCTATGATCAATCTGACAGTTTGCAGACATTTTGAGCAGCAGCAAGACTGAATCAGAATTTTAAAATATCTCACTAGAAACTGTAGCTACAGCTTTTGCTGTGCAGTGAACCAATCTGAAGGCAAACTGGCAAAAAACAAGACAAACAAAACTGTACTAGCTGGTGGACAATGTACCAGCTACAGAAACCATGTAAGGAGGAGAAATGCAGAAAGACAGCTGGATTTTGCTTATTCAGTAGAGTAAATCAATCTTTCAGTGTCATGAAAAATTACCAGTTTGGGCACCCACGCTTTGCATAATTAACATGCAAATAATTAATTATGAACAGAGTACAGAAGGTGAACAGGGTACCTGAAGTTACGAGCACTGAAAGAACAAATCCCAGTTGGTGTTGTATGAGGACTATCAGTGTAGCCAGGTCCCTCTGTGGACTCAAAACCAGAGAAGACTGGGACAAGGGAATGACATTCCCAACCTCAGCAGGACTCTTTCAGTATCAGTGGTTTAGCACTTCAGAATTTATTTACCTGATACAGAGATTTTTATTGTTATCCACCCATGCCATGATGCCTAGATGGAATGAGTAACATGTAATTAAGTTAAATGGTTGCTTTCTTTACTTACTCTAGCAAAAACATGTGCCTGGATAGATGCATGTGTGTACTTTACACATGGAATGGTCACTTCTTTTGGATGTTTTTATGTTTCTCCACTTCACCTTGGACTGTAGAAGCCAGACACTTTGCTATCAGCCTCGTGCACCATTAAACAGAGAAAAGCTCTGGTCCTCTCCAGGTGAACACTCCTTAAAATTCTCATTCCCCTGAGTAAGACAGGCACTAGTGATAGTGGTGAGCAGGGAGTCCTGAACATCTCAGAACCAAGACAGAGTCATGTGCCATTATCTCAGATATCTTGTGGACTGACTGCCACAAGGAGGGAACACTGGGGAAGAATGCTGAATTTGTAATAATTGATGATCTGTGGTAATACCTATCATGACAGGTTGACTAATGCATTAGGTGAAGATTCTTCTATAATCACAGAAAGTATATAAAAAACTCTCAGATTTTTTAATTGCTGATCACTTGAAAGTTCTGGAAACAATTTTTTTCCATCACATCATCCAGCTGTTTAGATAAAATGTGCAATAATGACGGATGCATACTACTAGCAAAAATACTTTTAACTTTATTTTTCTTTTTTATTTTGTTCCTGTATCTAATATATATGTGTATATACTAGATATATCAATCTACTGCATATCTGCTCTCTGTATCAATCTAAAATGATATGTAACTACTCATAAATTGTTAATTTGTGTACCCAGTGTATTGTGTTCTTTCACTCTTTGAATACACTGTGTACATTCTTGCCATGAAATGAGATTTTTATATCTATATGCACATCAGGACTCAAACAGATAATGGGCTATACATGTATTGCTCCTGCACAGACATACATTTTTGTCCATTTTAAGTGTTTTGAGAAAAAGGGATGTAATTTTCTTCAGATTTTTCTCATCCTGCACTCTTGAACATATCTCAGCATGTTGCTTATTCTTGCTAACTGCAGCTAATGAAGCTACAATTCTCAGGCACTGTTGCTTCCTAATCAGGATGTATTATCCCTGCTGGATCCTTTGGCCATGGCTGCAGTCTCCAGCCCATCTTTAGCTGAGTTTGCTCAGGCTGTTAAGGGAATGACATAAGATGTTTGTCTGACTCACTGACCCAAGGAGCATCAGCCTACTGGAGCCTGTCTAGAGAAGGGCAGTGAAGATGCTCAGAGGGCTGGAGCACCTCTGCTGTGAAGACAGGCTGAGAAAGCTGGGGTTGTTCAGCCTGGAGAAGACAAGGTTCTGAGGAGACCCTACAGCACCTTCCAGTACCTATAGGGGGCCTTTACCAGAGCTGGAGAGGCACTTTTGACAAGGGCATGAAGTGACAGCACAAGGGGAAATGGCTTTGAGTAGAAAGAGACAAAGTTTAGATTAGGGATTAGGAAAAATGTCTTTACTGTGAGGGTGGTGAGACACTGGCACAGGTTGCCCAGAGAATGCCCCATCCCTGAAAGTGTTCAAGGCAAACCAGGGTGGATGGGGCTCTGAACAACCCAGTCTGGTGGAAGGAGTCTCTACCCATGGCAGGGGTTTGGAACAAGATGATCTTTACCATTCCTTCCAACACAAACCGTTCCAGGATTCTATGATTTCTATGAAAGCACAGTCAGAACATCTCTTTGGGAAGGACAGAAATATCTTTAAGTCTCTGGCTGACAAAAACATAAAATACTCCTCTGCCCTTCCCCAAGGCCTTATTAGAATCATGCAGAGTGAGCATCGATGTCAGCTTCCTCAATCCCAGCCCACTGCTCAGACACCTGCACAGGCTCTGGTTTATGCCAGGCTTGGCCTCTTAGTGAAGATTTCCTAAAAATGTATCAATTATGAAAAAATTGCCAAGATGATATCACCACAAATTCTGTTTCCATTGGTGAAAATTTTTGTTCATTACCATATCTAAATGCCTTAGGACTGAAAGGCATTGTGTGTTTTCACCAGTCCACTTAGCAAGCCAACATGTGAGGGTTTTGATCCAGACACAGTGCACTATACATTAATCCTGTCTGAATTAATTAGACACAGATAAATTCTAAATTAATTAGAAGCTTCCAGGAAAGAGACAGGAGCACTACTGTAAACAGATTGAATACAAAAGCTTCTGATCAACACGCAACTGTAAATAAAAAGGTATACAATGTGTAGGATTATGGGAGAAGGAGGGGAAAACATGATTTCTTGATATTCTCAGACTTCTTTTTTGTAATGGATTGATATAAAAAATATTTTAGCATGCCCTCTTATTCTAGTCATTAGTATGTCTTCAGCTGAAATAGTGCATTTAGTTCTGAGAATCTTACTTTCCTCTATTTTCTTTGAAAATCAGTGCCTCAGCAAGGTGTCAAGAGGAAGAGACATATGATGGACACATATAATGAATAGTATAACCACGGTCAGCCAAGGTTTGGCATACCTTCACTCAGGGAAGTAGTGAAGGTAAAAGGCAGAAGTATTTTAAATACAAAAATTGTCAGTTAGCCTCTGAGATTTATCACCATCAGGCATTAAAAACAAATCTTAAATATTTATATAAACAGAATGAACACATAATTTTTAAAGCAGGAGTAAAAAATAAATTCACTTCATGTTTGGTTGGATTTCTCACTGACGGCCATTACAAAAATGCCTCTCCCAGATGAAAGTCATGGTGTGATTTTTGAGAAGAATTTCTCAAATCTCACTGTGGAACAGGCCATTATCACACTGGGATACCAGACTAGAGACACAATATTTTGACATACATGGCAATTCTTGTGTTCATATACTTCACTGTTCACTAAAGTGATAGTTCATTTAGACTAGGGCATTAGTTATCTTCAGCAACTTGGCAGAAGATAAAACAACTATCAGAATTTAATCTTTTTTTAACCATTGTCAATCACTAAGAGACCCTGAGCTGCATCAGCCTGTTAAGGGGATTATATGTTCAAACAGCCTGCAAGACGAGGACAGGATTCACTGATGAGGCAGGACCCTCTTGATCCTAAATTACTAAATACATATTGTCCCTGAAAAGCAAAGTGTTTTAGGATTTTACACTAGGACCACAATCTCCATTCAAGAAAGACAACATCGGTTATGCTTGAATATCCATCAGTTTGATTCTGCATGCAAGGCACACACATAGAAAGAGCTCTACACCTTTGTGTCTGAGCCCACAAAAAGTGATGCAGTGATGCTTGAAAATGCCTGAGCCACTGGCAAGACATCTGTGCCTATTAAAAGCAAGAAAATAATAAATTCATATTAATTTTTTTGTTTGATCAGAATTTGAATTTCATATTAGTTATGTTTGTTCAGATTTAGAAGCATCTGTCATCCAAAACCACCACTCAGTATTTTATTCATCACAAACCATTTAAATCCATTGTGAAACAACCTGAAGTAACACATAATTTAAAAGTGTTACAATTAAAAACATAGCTCAGCATTTTCAGTCCAAATTAATGGTCTTCTGAGGGGTTTTGCTGTTGTTTCTGCATTGTTGTTCATATCCAAAGGTGAGCTGCTTTTGTTGGCTCGATTTCTTTATGATGGTCAGTTTATTTTTATGTACTTACAGTTAAAAATACAGAGAAGGTGTTACCAGGAGTAAGAAAGGAATACCAAAAAAAGCAAGAGAGCATGCACAGTCACAGATGGTTAACCACCCTGTAACTGAGCAGACCTGCACTGGATGGGGTTCCCTGCAGAGTAACTTAGCATTTCAGTATAGGGAAGAACATTTCAATTCAACTTTAACTGCTGAGCAAGCCGTGTGCCACTAAGGAATTACTGAAAACATAATTGTCAGGCTCCTGCCACTGGATCTTCCATTTCCCATCTTGTAACAGAAATTTCTATCTGTGAAGAGTGAGACTGTCTGAAAAGTAAAAAAAGCTATGCTGTTGCCTTTGTACTACTGACAATTTGCAGCTATGCTGATTGCCACAGATTTTAATGATAATTTGAGTTACCATGTAGAAAATCTTAAATAATCATTACTTTTGTTTTGTAATTGTATTCTTTACTTAGTTATTTTTCATTGTTGGCATGCATTGTTATTTTGTCTTGACTGACAAAAATAGATTAAGAACTCATTTCAATAATACACAATTGTTTGGATTCTTCAGGGTCTGAGAGTCAGACTCCTGTGAATAGCATCTGTCTTGTTTGTTAAATGTCTGCTTTTTTTGTAATTTCTGTCAAAATTAATTAGGATTATAAATTCTGATTCATCTCAAATGCATAACACAGTATTTGAAGCTATTTTATGAGAAGTAAAAATCTTCAGTCTGCTGTATACCTGAAGAAAAATGTCAACCAAAGTTTTCTCTACAAAACTTCCTAATTGGTGAGGAATACTTTCCTAATCTAAAATTAGCAAACTAATCTGACTGTCTCTTATTCCTGCTGTCACCAAGTGTTTAATTAGTAGATCTGATCATCCTATCAACAGTTTGAGAGAAAATCAACTTTTTCAGCTCTTTCAGCACAGGTCACTTTCTCAGCTTGGCATTAAATAATTATTCAACTAAACTATCTGAAAAGTCCAAAATAAGACAGCATTTTTTGTATCTTCAGAAAAAAAACCCTAAATCTGTATTCTAGCCTCAGTAACCAATGGTTTAAAACACTTATTCAGTGACTGCAGTGGTTTGACTACTGAAAATATTGACAATATGATAAACCTCTATCAAATAAAAATAACTAAAAAGTAACAAAAAGTATTTTTTACTAACATCATAACTTATATACTCATTTTTAAATGTCGGGGTTTTTTAAGATGCATTTTCAAAAGAAAATACTTTAAACTTAAAATTTAAAAATAATTTTTAATTAATTGTTTTTTATCCTACTTTATCATTACAAGCCAGCTTGATAAATAATTTATTAAAATTGATTTTTCATTATCACACAGGTCAAGAAAGAGGAAGAAACACATTTTCATGGAGTATAACTCAATAAACGTGACCATATTCCTTGTGCCTCAGCATATACCTTGCTGGACTTTCTGGGTGTCTGAAACAGCAAGACATGAGTAGACCAAAATAATAACAAGCTGAGAAAAAAGGAGAGTTATGGTGTAAGGACCAAGGTTCAGCAACGACAGACTGCAACATAAGAAAATGCTTATAAAAGAAAATAAAAGCAATATTGAAGAAGGAGTAGTCCCAGAAAAGAAAAAGAAATTGAGCAAACATCAAGGTGATCAACAGCAGTCAAACATTAAGGCATATTTGCCATATGGGCCTTTATTACAGAATTATCTGAGTTGGGAGGGACCCACAAGGATCATTGAGCTCATCTCTGAAGTGAATGACCCACACAGGGACTGATCCCACAGCCTTGGTGTTCTGAACACCACACTCTGGCCAACTGAGCTAAAATCACTTCAGTATGGGAACGATATGGGAAATGCTTTCTGCCTGCTGCATGAAGTGCCAAATATGCAGGAGCTTTTCCATGGTGTGGGTTCAATTCATACTGGAGACCTTCGAGGTGCTGAGAACAATTCATGGTTTCAGTCATCATTATTAGGGATAGTGCATATTTGGTATATACCCACAGCAAATCTGGTTTAGTTTCCTCTGAAAGCAATTTAGGTCATTCAAATTGCAACTGTTCTATGATGCAAAGAAATGCACAGTAAGTGTTGACAACTGGGAGATCTGCTCCAAAAATACTCTTCAGCTTCAAACTGGGCTAACAGTGAATCCACCAACAACACACTGAAGCCTGGATCTTCCTTCCACCCAGACCGTCAGGCAGGTCCTGCCACAGGGTAGGATGAGATGGCACAGGAAGAAGGGAAGGAACCCTGCTTCATGTACAACACCACACAGAGGCTTAACTCCCAATTTCAACTGCTGGGAGATGGGAGCCCTTCACATCGAGGCTGAGTGCTCCTGTTTTGGAACAGCTAACATTCATTCTGACATTTCCTGAATGGATCTCTTGAAAGCCATTTGTAATATTTGTGTGTGTAATTAAACACATTTGCACAGTTCCACAGGGATGCTAATCTTAAAAAAATCCTCTTTTCTTACATATAGGTAAACAAGGGAATACACAGAAGCAGTAAGACAATATTGATCTGCACAACAAGCAGCATGCTGCAAGGCAAAAACCAACGACACAAAATATGGGCTGCACTTACAATAAGGTTCCACTTACGATTTTTTTTAAAGGTTAAATGAGCATAATGTTATAAAGATGGTATAGATTTCTATATATAAGATTTACATACTAAGGCTGACAAGATCATTAGAAGATTTAATCTCTAGTTAAAGGCAATGACCATAAACAACCTACTTGATTGTAATTGCTGATTTTCCTTTTATCCAACTATCTATGAAGTCTTTTATTAACCGTCTGTATGATCCTGTATGATAACTTATGATCACAACGTGGATTATTGTGGTTTTTTGCATCCTATCCACTTGACAATTTCCCTAGGCTAAAAAAACCATTTTAGACAGTGCTTATAAGCAGGTGTTATCAATACACTGTGTTATGCTGTTGGAAGAAAACCAAAGTTTATTGCAGTTCTCCTCTATATTAAGCACTTTGTCACTTGGGAAGACAACATTGCTTACAGAAAAAATGTTTCAAAGCAGTTTAAAATTAGTTCCTTCTTTCTGCTATTACAGTTTACTGGCACTCTTTCCTTTCTCTTTTCCTTTCTCTATGTTCCCTTTGGGACAGATGGAGTGAGTAACAGTGAATAAAACGATACAATTAAATTAAATGCAGCAAGCTCCAGCAAGCACAGTTCCTGATCCTGCAAGATGCCAAGTACTCTCAAGTCAAGATAAGGTACTTAGAGCTCTACTCTGAATGAAACAAGCATAAAAGACTAAGTACGAAACTCATTAATATGGAACAGGCACCAGAGAAGGGCATCTCTTCCCTTACCTACAGGACTACTCCTGCATCACTGAAATGGTCAATTATCCAGGTCATCACTGCAATATCAATTTCCATTTTTTACTCCTTTAGTCCTATGAAAATCAATGACTATGCTATTGGTGCATATTGGTTTTCATGCACTTTGATGCTTGCCTCTTCCCAAACTGCTGAAGCCAAAAATTGATATTACAGTATGTTCTTTATAGGATGCCTAATAATAAAATATGTTTTTAATGAGCACAGTCATACCCCATTGTTTTATTTATTTTTTCATAAAGCTTAGTAATGATAAGGGAGTGACTGAGGATAACTCCATGGGCCACATTCAAAGCAATGCCTGTTTTTTATGGCATTTACAAAGAATGGCTGTTCACTTTTACACCACCATTCATATGTGGATTTCAAAGCCCTTGACAGACACCAATACCTCCCAGTTAATCAAACAATTAAAGGGAGACAGGGGCATCACAAACAATGGAGTGGAACACAGCAGCTGGTTAGCAGCTTTCCATGTCTTTCCATGTCAAGCTTAGAACAGGGCTCATGTCTATCTAATTTGGAAGCAATTTAGAAGTCCCCAAACCCATAAAAATTCTTCATTCTTGTTACAATTTCCACTGAAATTAATTAGACCACTTGCAAAAAACAGGAGTAAGGTCTTATCCTTGTGGAGTGTGAGTATATCAAGGACACTAACGCTAGTATACGTTCTCAAATCAATTTTTTATCCATGCAAATTTCAATCAGCTGGAAGGACAGGCTTCTAGGTACCAGACTCATAAGCTTATGGAAAAAAATTTACTCAGCCTTCTTTATGCTACAGTTAAATCCATTAGCCCTACATAATTTAAAGAAAACTACTAAATCCTTAAAAATACAGAAACTTTAAATACTTACCTAAAAATCATCAGACCAAAGAAAATGTATTCAGAATTCTTCGTACCACAGTTAAATGGACTCATGACTCCAGCACACAGCTTGAGATCAGTATAGTTCAACTGGTTTTTCTGGCTCTTTTATCACTTTATCTTCCTCTCTTTATCACATAAAAATATACTAGTCATAGAAGTCAATAGAATAGAAGTCAAACTGAATTTTACACAGTTATGTGCATAGATACTTCCTTTTCAGCAAATAAAACAATCAATTCTATTATCACAAATGTGTTTCAACAAAAAATTAAAGAGGATAGATTATGCTTTAGAATGGTCTCGCTTTACTTAGCTATTCATGAGGTGCCACCAAGCACAATAGTTGTCATAATCTACAACATGAACCATCCAAAAAAAGCCTTAATCAAATAGGATTGTTATTTGATACAAATACCAGGTTACTGCTGGCCACCTATTAATCTATTTTGTGTGCAGGATTACACCATAAATCAGGATAATCACAGATCAAGAATTTTCTGTCAGAAAATTTGCTACTGGAAGAGATCTTTCCTCACCTACATATTTAGTCAGTTTACTCAAATTCTAGCCTACTAACTTCAGAAGGATTTAAGTTCCTCCTCTGAAGCCCCACTCTGATCCTGACCATCATACAAAGAGTGTTACTACAGACAGCAGTGTGGCTGCACTTAAAGGCAGAAGCTGCATTGGGCAGTGTCTCTTCATGAGCTTCAGGCATTGTTGCTGCCTCTCTTCCCTTGCACACACTCTGATCCAGTTTATAAACTAGAGGGCTGAGAACAGCAATGTTTGCACCAGACATGTGCTACCTGGGTGAGCTCTAAATTTTGGGTGGAGACTTATAAAATCATGTCATTAACTTTCACATAACAGTCCATTAAAAGTTCACCCTAAATACTGAGTCTCTGTTGCACTTGACAGGGCCCATTTACGCAGGTTGGTACAGTGGGAAACCAGAATCCAGGGACTTGCTGGAGGCCACAAAGATAATGAAGCTGAAAAAACCCAAATCTCCTGTCAAGTCCCATGATTGTGTACAAGACCAACATTACCTTTCTAGTTGCATATAATAACAAATCACTTACAGATCACATCCTGAACTTCACAAGGAATAATGAGACAAGTGGGGACAGTAATGAAATAAAACTTAAAGCTTTCTGAGTTTCAACTTACCTGTTGTATGTTCCTAGGAGTTCTAGCACAGCAAAACTGAGCAAAGGCTAAGTTAATATAAAACTGAAAATAGTATATTTTTAAAGATATATCATCTCCAGAGTAATTTAAACCATACCTTTATACTCTCGGTAGATAAGAATCCTTCTTGTTGTTGTTGTTTTAGTAAGAAGGGTGAATTCTGAAAAATAACTGCTGGGAACTAATATTTTTAAAGTTTCAGCCCATCCTGAGCTGTGTCAGATGTAGGCTTTCAGTTTGGGAAAGGTACAGAAATCAGCAAACCCAGTTCACATTCCCTTACCCAGTGGTCAGCACTTGCTGTGGCAGACACTGTGTGTAGGACCAAAGAGGCTCTTCAGGCAGGTAACGCTGCTGAAGCACCACCTCATGCCCTGATGGCACCACAGCTGCAGAGAGCAGCAGAAAGGAGTAACAGTGCTCCTCCACGAGTGTGCTCATCTGCCCTGCCCATGAATTGGGCATTATGGTTGCTCTGCTACAGCCTCGTGGGTGGCAACACAACTAGAACTACTCACTGGTTTCTGAACTCTTCGTTTCAAGAGCTGCTCCAGCTGCCTTTGTAGGGAGCTGCATGGAAACAGGATGATCAGACATTTCCTTGTTTTGGTAAAGCAAATAAAGGAAGCTGCAGTACTTTGCCAGAAACACTTCTAGTGGCAACAAAGTTGGCTACAAAAGAATCTCAACACACTATGGCAGCAGTCCACATCAATTATTTTTCTTAATTATGGCTCATAAATCCTGTGAGCACTTTACATCAACATTAATTGGAAGTCAAGGGTTCACAGTATCCTCCAGGATTTAACACTACAGAAGCCACAGAAAGTCTTCCACCAAGGAACATAAGGATTTCAGTGTCAAATAAAGTCCTGTGGTTTTATTTTTATTTTGGGAGGAGGGAAGGGAAGGAAGCCAAGATACAAGCAGAGTCTTAAGAGCAAATACAAATTCTTCTCCCCTGTCTTGCCCCATTAACTGTAACAAGGCTCTCCAGCCTCTCTCCTCCACATTACTCTAATTCAATCCCAGTTTCCAGTCACCATTGCTAGCACTTCCATTTATAATACAACTTAATTGAAGTCTCTCTCTGGGAGCAGTACAACACTAAGGGCTTTCATTTTCTCTCAGTGTTAAACAACCAATGTAGTCAGACAGAAATTCCAGCTGTAACATTTTGCATTTTTACAGTATTGTTCACTTTTGGATGCTGTTTTACTTAGAGGCTTAACCAATATGAGGCCCTGGTGTGCTGTATGCTAAACAGCTAGTCAAAATTCACTTCCTGAGCCAAAAGGTTTGCAGTCTAAATAGGGAAAGAATGGCAGAGGAAAACAAACCAGTGACTTTTATACATTATCAAAACAGCAATATGGTCAAGTCCAGAAGCCAGCTCAGACTTCCACATGGGACCAAGCTGTTATTCAGGCACTGCCTGAGCTCTGTGACACGTCTAAGAACAGATACAACCATGGAAATCAGGAAAAGAGATGACTCAAGGGCTAACCTAAGATCTAAACCATTTTGTGTTAAAGTGCACAGAATAACTTCTAAACCTCACATTTCTTTCCCATCCCCATTTTACACCTCTCCTACATTTCAGATGGATGCCATATCCAGAGGTAAAGACTTGTTATAGAATGGGGTAATTATGGAATATTCAGTTTGAAAAAGACCTCTTAAGATCAATCTCTTCCTCAAAACGTGGTGAATTCCAAAATGAAGCTGAGTTGCCCAAGGATTTAACAAATTACAGAATCTGCAAGGAGGGAGACTCCACAACCTATGCAGATAATCTATTCCAGTACTTAAATACCCTCCCCTCCCTGTAAAATAAAACTACATCATACCTAAGAAATTTCACTAATGCCTTTGAATTCCTATGCAGAAACTTGTATCCATTACATCTGGTCCTTCTGTGGATTCCTAATTCCATTCTCTCTCTATCTCTCCTAGAGGTAGTGGCAGACTGCAGTTAAACCCTCCCTTGGCCTTAATTTGTCCAGCATAAAAAACCACAAAGTGCTCTCAACTCTTCCCTCCACTGCCTCAATTTTCCTATGCTGCAGCTCTCTAACCATCCCTGCTGGACTGCTCCAGTTTATTCCTCTTTCTCTTGCACAGCAAGTCTAAATTGAACATACTTCTCTGCATGGGGCCTTACAGGTAATGAGCAGAGGGGAATAAGCACTTGACCTGCTGGCTACAGACTTGACAAGGCTGCCCAGTATGCAACAGGCTTTCATTGCTCAGCACATTCCTGCTGATTCATGAGCACCCCAATCTCTCTGCAGCATCACTTTCTGGACAGTTGGCCCCCAGCCTGCACTAATTTGTCTTGGCAAGACACTGCCTTTGTATTGTGAACATTATGAGGGCTCCACCAGCCCATTCCTCTCACTTGTTGAGGTCCCTCTGTGTGGAAGCTCTGCCCCATATCAACTGCTCTCCTTCCCCACACACAATTTTGGATTATTCATGGAATTACTGAGGGTGCATGTTCCCCTTTAGGCCTTTAGGCTGATGTATTGGAACAGGCTGTCCTGGAGAAGGGGTTAAGTCACCTTCCCCAGAGGTATTGAAAGACATCTAGAAGTGGTGCTTAGGAACATGGTTTAGTGGTGGACTTTAGTGCTGGTTTAACTGTGGGATATGATGATCTTAAAAGCCTTTCCCAAACTAAATGATTCTGTAATTCTATAAACTTACGAAGATGTTGAACAGGATCAGCCCCAATACTGATTGCTGAGGAAGATCACTTGTAGTTACCTGCCAGTTCTATTCCAAACCATACAGGAGTCTCTTCGAGCAAACAGTCCAATTTCAAAACTACCCAGTTCATGTCTCACCGGCTTAGCTACAAAGATGTTGTGGGAGATCACATCAGAAGCCTTGTCAAGGTAAATTACATTCACAGCTGTTCCTTTACAAGAGAGCATTCATTTCATCCTAGAAAGCAATGCATTGGTCAGGCATCATTTATCCTGGTAAATAAGGGCTGTTCTCAGTTATCTTCTTGCTCTTCAAATAGCTGGGAAGTAGCTTTCAACGTGACTTCCTTCATGATCTCTTCAAGGACTGAGAGATGCTACCAAGCCTGCAGTTCACTTAGTTCCCCTGCTTGCATTTTTGTAGAACTTCATTAATTTATTAAACCTGTGGAACTATTGACTGGATGCAAACCAGAAGCAATTAGAATGAAAAACAGCCCAGTAAAACATGAAACTACAAAATCCTCACATTGTTTCCTGTGCCTGATGCAGCAGCAGAGGAAGGAAGAATTCTGAATATCTTGAGCTGACACCTGCTGCGTGGATTATCCACACAGAATGCTATTTGAAGCCAAAATACACAATTACCAAAACAGAGCTATTAAGTGTCAGATCTGTTCCATGGTGTCACATGGGAAGACACTATAATCAAGCATTTATCTGGCTAGAACAGAAACAAGACATTTCTGCTTATTCACAAATTATTATTGCTTCTCTTGTAGATTTAAAGATGCTTCTCTAAAATCTCTCTCGTGTTCATAAAAAACTCAGGAAATATATTTAAAATTGCAGAAAGGAAATGGGATTCTTATCTCAGAGGATGATTTTTTTCTCTCATAAGTCCAGCTCCTATTAAACTACAGAATACCTCCTATTGCTTTTACTGTGTGTCACACTAAGCCATTGATTGCACTGAGCACATGACTAATGTGAAGGAAGGGTAGAGACCAGCATATTCAATCTGAAGTTGTTCTGAGAGAGCCAGAAAAAACAACTTTCCTCTAGAAAACAAGCTGGAATTCAAAATTAACAACTATCTGACAATCAAAACCATCTGTATTTCTGGAGGACACTTAAGCACAGTTTAGAGACAGAAATAACTGGAAAAAACTATAGTTTTCACTTCAATAAATTAAAGAAGTTTATTTTAGCATAAACACAACTTCAGGGAAATATTTTCTGGAAAATCTGAAGTACATGCAAAAACTTCTTTCACACCCAAACTACACTTAAGAGCTGCAAGTGTGTCTGCCTCTTCACATAACACTTCTGTCTCAGAATTCACACAGCATTTGACACCTTTGGTTTCTTTGCTGCAGATCTTTACTAGGCATTTCAGTCACCTTAAGTTTATGAACCCCTTTTTCTCTTAGATCCTTTGTGGGGCTATTGTTACTAGAGAGTCAGAAAATCAGAGATGGATGGCCAGGGAGTGACAGTTCATTTCACAGGCTAATTCACATAAGTCTAATCTAGACAAATTCAAAAGAAGAATCAGTAACATGTACAAAAGGAGTCACAATTTAGTACAGAGCATGACATTTAAAATAACGTGGGTCACCCAGGAGCCAAATACTATTGACTTTCCATGACATTTATTCGTTTCAATGCCCAAGTTGATTTAGACAGTGGGGCTTAATCTTTGTAATGTAGTACCCTTTCTTCCCCACAATCTTGGTGTGACTTGAATGGCATTAATGAATGTTGTTTTGAAGTATTATGCATTAATATCATGGCATTCTTGTGCTACATCTAATCTTGTTAACACCTGTATAGTTTTCATCTGCTTCTTTCAGTTTCTGAGAGTTTAAATGTGTGGCAGTGCGTTTTTGTTACTGTTAATTATTTTCAGATGGTTTGCTCTTGTTTTCCCCTTGGAGTTAAGAATGGTTTCCCCCAAAGCATCATCTCCATCCCTCTCCTATTGTCAGTCATCCTGAATTCCTTCCCCTGCTTCCAGAATCCTCCATGCCTATCTTGCTTTTGACCAATGCCCTGTGTATTACCATGGTTACTCTTATGCCAATCAATGGTTGCACTTGCCCCAAGTTCTAGAAAGTTCTGTGAAGTTGAGTTCCCCATTGGCTTGATTGCAATGTATCTCCCCTTAAGTTCTGTTACTGAACATTGGTTGATGGATCCCTCTTCAAGTCCTCCCTTCCCCTTCCCCGATTGGTCCATGTCAGGTATCCTCCCCTTATTCCACCCTCCTTAAAAGACACTGCCACAAGAGACGCGAGGTCTTTCCAGTCCCTATCACCCCTAGAGAATGAAATCCATTGGACACATACTGGAGACCCCTCTCTTTCTTTTGCTTTTCCACACCAGCACCTTTTCCTTCCCCCAGCGCAGCTTGCTGCTGCTGGAAGGAGCAATGGCCCTGTGTTACACCGCTTGGACTTGGATCTGCAGTGGGCTGGGTGAGGCCGCTCTTGACCCCACCAACCCTAATTGGGGCTGGCCGGGGTATGGACAGGGCTCAGTGCATCATACATCTATGTTTTTATGGTACAAAACTGGCAATGAAAACTACATTTTTAGCTGTCTGGAGCAGTCAGTGCCCTAGCATTGCCTTAGGCAGTGTCACTGCCCTAGAGCTGCATGTTGCTATTGCTTGGCCGACATTACTCCCTTTACATTAGAGCCAAGAAGTGAGAATATGTGAGTCCTCATTTCCTCAGGACAAGGTCAAAGCTCACCTTAAACCATGCCTGTCTTGGCTGGGGCTACAGTGGCTGATTTTGCCCCCACACTGCACACTTAGCAATGTGATGCTCTGCATGAGCCATGCCAGCCTCCAGCTGAAGAGCGTGCCTGTCCCTTTACCATCTGGACATCCAGTCTACCCACACTTCATCAGTATCTACATTGGCTCAGCACAGAATCAAACAGGAGTTCAACTGTCTAATCCTTTTAGCTCAAAACAAAATTGCAGATTTTGGCAGAAAATTTTATGCTAAAATTAAAAAAAAAAAAAAAAAAGTGGGTAGAGCAGTTCTTATGCAGAAGTTAACATTTCAAAAAGTAGAATGATAATTACTTGTAAATACTGCCTTAAAAACAAACAAAATTATGTCTGCTATAGAACAGTAGTCCGTGTACATACCATATACTGTTACAATATTTACATATTAGTTATCTTATAGTTAGTACAAGTCCCTTTCCCTACTGTAGAAAGATCCCAAAGCCCTACAGATCACAGCTCTGCATAATTTTCAGTTATTTAAAAAAAGGTAGAAGTGCTCAGTGTTATTAACTCACAGCAAAAGTGCTTTTCATTTCCATTACTCTCGTGTAGGCAACCTGCATCATAAGCCATGCTGCGAAGTTGCAGAATAAAATGAGCACATCTGTAATTCTGGAAGTTATTCTTCTACTTCAAATTAAGACCTGAAGTATCACTGAACAAGTGAAATGGAAGTTTAGGTAATGGTTCACATTCAAGGTTGCAGGAAGAATGTCTCAGCTATCAATTATTTACAGAGGCTTGTTCCTATCCCTTGCCACAAGCTGCTGCCCCCAAATCTTGTCAAGTGGAAGACACAAGAAAATGTTCCTCCTTTCTTTCAATGCAAAGCTGGATGTCTCAGCTGACTTTTCCAGGAGATGCTTTGAGAGCACCTGCACAATGCAGAGCATTGGACACGCTGCTGCCATTACCAAGGGCTGTAGGGATGACTTTAAATAATAGAATCACTGAATATGCTGATTTGGAATGGACTGACAGGGATCATTGGGTCCAACTCCTGGCCCCACACAGGCCGTCCCCAGGAGTCACACCCTGTGCCTGAGAGCATTGTCCAAACACTTCCTGAGCTCTGTCAGGCTGGTGTTGAGACCCCTTCCCCAGCCACTCTCTGAAGAAAAACGTTTTCCTGATACCCAGTCTAAACCTCCTCTGACACAACTTCATGCCATTTCCTCGAGTTCTGTCACTGCTCACGAAAGTGAAGAGATTGGTACCCTCCTCTTCCCCTCACAGGGAAGCTGTAACTGCAGTGAGGTCTCCCCTCAGTCTCCTCCAGGCTGAACAGACCAAGTGCCCTCAGCCACTCCTCATAGAGCTTCCCCACCAAGGCCCTTCAGCATCCTCATGGCCCTCTTCTGCTCACTACCTAATAACTCAATGCCTTTTTCAGATTATGGTGCCCAAAACTGCAGCTTGATCCACATTACCACGCCCAGCTAGCCACAGCACTACATTCTTGTCTATCAAGGCTACATCTGACCTGAGAATAAACACAGCATTCTACATACAAGGTTGCCAACTTATATAAATACAAATTTCATTAAGGAAAGATTCCTAAATTAAATACGACAATGAAAAATCTCGTGGAGAAGAAAAGCTCACAAAACATTTTAAAAAGAAACAAAACTTTTAAAGCAATTTCACAATAGAACTCAAGTTAAGTGAAAGAAAAAAAGGCTGACTAAGCCATACATTCCTCTGTAAAGGCTGAATTGCTTTCAAGTGAACTCTTCATGACAGCATTTGACTTAACTAGGAAGTTCTGCATTTTAATTTAATATTCAGAACTTGAATAAATACCAAAGGTGTCTATCTATTTATTTTATATAATTGCTAAATTTATATGAAAGAGGTAGAATATTAATTTAGGTTCCAGCTTGCTTGCTGTAAAAGTGCTGAGAGTCTTGGCTGCCATTTAACAATCAAGAAGTAATTCCACCGAGATACTGACAGTGAGCACAACCACGTTTCTGGATTTGTTGTTGTTGTTCTATAATACAGAAAGAGATCTCCATTTTAATTAAACAAGCTGGAAACTTTGCTCACTGAAATTTTTCCATTGCATTTCCAATATGGAACAATTACTGTCTAATTTATATATAAAAATAAGCATTGTCACTTGACCTTGTAGATGTTATGCTGCTTTATAATTCCTTTATTTAAGATCTAGGACAGGGAGAGAAATTTGACAATGATTGACCTCAACCTCAGCCTATATCTATAGCTAATGATTTTAGAGGTTAGTTTTTTAGGTGTCTCCCATGTACTGCAAAGAACACAACACTGCTGGGTTGCATGTAACATTCTTCTGTTGTAAGATATCACTGGAACCATTAACAAAATCAGTTAACACAGAGCCAGGTCAGAACCTTGTGAAAAACTGAGTGTGAATCTGTTAGAAGTCAAATAAATGACTCAGAACATATTTTTTGTGGACAAAATAAGAATGTCAAATGTTTTTGCTCCTTATCCAATACATTTCACAGAAATAAAGGAAACTTAGTGATTTTGTGAAATGTTTTAAGACAACCAGCATCACAATAGGCAAAATGAACTTTAGTTCTAGACACACAGTGAGTCAGAACACCAAGAGAACAAGAGAAAGACCAGACTTTTGGGAGCCACCTCAAAGGCACATTTACTAATAGTAAATGGTTACAATAGGTTTCAGTAGGTTACAATATGGCAAAATCTAAGTGGCTTTTCCTGAGACCAGCAGAAAAGAAGTCTTCTCGCCTTTGAAATCCCTTCTGAAGAGTGTCAAGGAGAGAAGCATACAGGACAGTGAACAAAGAAAGTATGGAGGAGAGAGATGCACCAAAACCAGCTTTCCAAAGTCCTGGTTTTGTGAATGGGTTATAAAATTTCAGTCTACAAGGAATCTAAAAGGAATTATGCTTTATAACGTCTCAGGTAAAAGAGACACTGAACTACCTAAACTTTTCATCAGTACTTTAAAAAAAATCCCCAAGAGGATTCAAATGAATTAATTAACACTCTGAAAGTCAAATCTAATGCTGAAATCAATAAGGTATTTTGTATGGCAACATTTGTCACACATTTGGAGTCCTTATAGTAGAGTCCAAGGTGAAATGGAGTTGGAAGTGCTTTTACTTTCACACAACAATGTAGTTACTAAGTTCTATTTCCTTCAATATAATGAACTTGATTCCTTTAAACAGAAGAGATCAGGAAGTTTTCTTTGGAAGTACGAAGCTTTACTGGTCTCTTGTCATTCTGCTAGCAGCACTGCTCTACAAAGGGTGAATAGAGCTGTTAAATCCGTGTATATATATACATGTGACCTTCAGTATGGAGTGTTTTTTCCAGCAACCATGAAGTGTCTACAAAAGTGACAAGTTATTTTCTGAGTAATCTTGTGTGTACATATATATCACAGGATGATATAAGATTTCATGTAGTAATCTTACTCTGCGCGGTGGAGTTAGGGTGACATATGCTGCTTTGTGATATAGAACGAAGTAAAATTGAGTTTTCTAATATAAGTCCTGACAAAAATAGTAAGTGAAATACCAGTAGTGCCAAAGATGATGGGGCAAACAGAGCCACTATTATGGGCTTTGTAATATCTCAGACACAGTCCTTGATTTTTAGAATTAATTTCACTGGGAAATGGAATGTCTGACAAGACACAGAGGTGATTTTTAAGAGGGCCATTGACAGAAGCGACCTCAATTTAACATATCAGCTGAAAGATAGTACCTCTTATCATGTAGCTCCCTCTAAAATCACTCTTCAGTGACAGCATCAAATATGAGTCAAAGTCCCAAGACAATACAACAACCACCTTGTAACTTTCTGCTCCAAAAGCAAATGTACAGTGAAAAATTAACACTGTCACCAAGGACTTAATAGATTAATAGAAACTCATCAGGAACTACAGGTTATGCAAAAAGAGCAATTGGACAAAACTGCCTCTTATCCAAAAATACTCCCATTTCCTTATCTTCCAAGAAAGAAAGCAGCATTGGACTCATTTCACAATGGGTGAAGGACATGAGTTTAAGAAATATTCTATGTCTAGAAAAGTGAATTTTCAAGAATGTCCTAGCAGATAGCTCCCACTGAGCTGAGTGAAATTTGGGTAACTGGGAGTGTTCAAAAGTGTGCCTAAAATTATTTCATTAGAGCAGCAAGTTAGATAGAACATCATAAATGAAACTGCAGGGGGCCAGCCCTGTGCCCATCCCTGCATTGAAGCTGATCACAGCACTTTACACTCTGTTTTTCATACTGGATTCAGCTCAGCCGCTTTGCTCCCACTCTGATGTAAAGAACTGACGGCAAAAGGTCCAGAAATGTAAGGAAGGAATTTAAAACTTGAACCTTGGTTCCATGTCATCTCTAGTAATAACATTCAGCAGCTTATGTCTGAACTTCTATTGTCTTTGCTTCACAGTCCAAATACCCTACATTTCTGTGCCCTTAGGCTGCTGTACGATCACTAAAGAACCTCCTTCCCAAGATATGCTGCTTTTCACATTTTTAACTCCATACATAATTTCTGTCACCTCAGGAGCAGGAAAATCTCCAAAGCAGTGTTAACGTCTCAGTTACCAGCTACTCATGTTTTAAATTAATATTTACAATGTTAATAAAAAATTCATTGTTTACCATGGCAACCTGTATCATACATATGCTCCTGATAAGAGTGAGACAACCCATTAAAAATAAATAAAAATAAGCACAGAAATGAACCATACACTTTGCTGGAAACATGATACTTCCGAAGAAGGTGAAAAAAAATTAACCAGCTCTATTAAAAATCCAGATTTTCAAATCAATGCAAGGGAGACTGGAACATGAAATGTTGGGAGTGAATTATGAAGCTCCAGTTTGTGAGGAACTCCCCTAATTAGGATCTGTACAGTTCTAACAGGGAGAAAATGAATAATATCAAAATAGAATTTGGATGTTAAAATCTCAGTTTGATCCTTCTTCTGTCTAAACTTTATATTCCTCTATTCCTTTATGACATGCTTATTTTATTAAAATAGAAGCTTTGGAAGAACTCCTATTTTGGCCTATTTTTTTGTCCCACCTATTGGTTTGCTTTTTTTTTAATAACCACAAAACATTCTGCTACAACACGAGAAGCTTAGTTTAAAAACCAAAGCCTTCCCTGCCTTGATTTCAGGAAACTCTCTAGAAAATATCGAGCCTGGACATCTCATGAGTACTAACCCCATCTTTTTTCTGAAGAAGGCTTCTGCCTAATGATGTCTGTGGTAAAGCTTTTCAGATGAAGCATGTGGGAAGGAGCAGCATCCTTCCCTGAAACAGCAGGAGCTCCTCTCCTGCACCTGAGAGGCACAGACCCGAGTCCCTGTGCTCCCCTGTCCGTGCTGGCTACAATCACACAGGCACTTGTACAGCCAAGCACAATTTACCTGCACATGTGAATGCAGCTGAAGAGAAGAAACTCTGCTGGAGTGTAGCCCCTCCTAGAACAGCAACACAATCAGAGCAGGTCACTCTCCAGCCTAGCAGAAATAACTCTGCTGATTTCAGAAAAATTACAGCTAGGATAAATTTAGCTCTGCACAATAAAAATGAGAACTTTACTGCAGCTGAACAATTGTCTGTATCCTATCTTTTCTGAGTAGACATAAAACATCAGGGGAAAAATACTCAGTATGGTTTATTATTTTTGTTGTTGTTCTTGATGCCAGTTACTGTCAAAAAATAGAAATATTTTCAGAGCAACAAAAAAATACTCCTATACTTCCTACTCTTATTTAACTATGGGAAAAAGATATTAAAAATCACGAATTACTATTTTCAATATAATATTTTTATATGCAATAACTTTCTCCCAAACATTAATAAATCAGGAGGAAAGGCTTGGTCTCTTTGCAAAACACAGAATACATTAGGTACAATTTGGTTTTTATTGATTTTCAGGGTCATTTACAGAACACAAACTGCAGTATAAAAAGAATATATTGCTTAAATATATTCACAGGCACATTCTTTTCATTTCAGAACTTCAGAATAATAATAGAAGGTCTTTCCAATCTGCTGTATGCTGGCTGCCACTTCTCTGTGGCACATGGGGTAGCATTTATTGTGAAATGTAGTGGAGTTTATTTACAATATGGTCCAAGCACCAAATGTTAAGTGAAGGAATGAGTTTTCCAAAGCTACAGGAGGATCTATCTTAAGGAGCATCCAAAGCCTTTTTAGGCCAATGGTTTGGTTTAAAAGTCTGTGTTCTGATGTTGAATTGGGGTTCAAAGCAAAAAGAATCTGTTGATAAGTATTTAGGAATTCAACATAAGGATGCACTCAGATGACTCAAATCCAGGTTATGGTGACCCCTCCATTTCTGGCCAACTCACAAGACAGAGCACAAAGTGGAAGAGACAAAACACAAAACACCTAAAATAGCTGGGTAAACCACTGACAAGAGTCAGAATCACAAGAAATGCTGTGAAGCAGATGAGAGCAGAGCCAGGAAAAACAGACTGAAGACCAGAAGACTGAGCCAAAGTCCTCAGATGATTCTGAAAGGCAGACTGGAAAGGGCATAAATAATTTTACCTAAAGCCAAGCAGACCCACAAACACAGGGGATGCACAGGCACACAAACCCAAATGAAGCTAAGCTGCATGCTGACTGCAGGACAGAGAGCAACTTGTTAGGTCTTAAATATCTTTGAGAGGCCCTTCTTTTGACATGCACAGAGGAGCCTGTACAGCAGCTCCAATGGTATGGATGATATAGTACCTGTAGAACTGTGCCTTACAGGATTTGTGTAGACTTACCTGCTGCAACTGATGTCTAAAAAGTGTTTTGGGCGCCTAAAACCAGATATGTAAAGCTATCATAGGGGATTGGTGGAAACAGAACAGTATTTACCAAGACTTGTGCACTTCTGGAACAGCAGCTGGAGGCCAGGTGGGGTATGAGCTGTCTACAGCAGGACTGCACAGGCTTAGCACCTGCAGCACTCATTTTGTAACTGATGTGGTAGAAAAGATAAAAAGCTCAGCCCAAACAGAAGTTCCACAGTGTTCTCACTGGACAAACAAAATGAAACCTGACACCCCCCTTAGCCTTTCAGCATTTGTATGTCAAAACACTGCTTGGTTTTGAAAATGTGACTGTCTTCAGCCTAACACCACCTCTATCCCACGTTATATGTCGTCTCAGCTCCTGTGCTTCAAGCAGTCTTCCCTTCCAGAAGTAAATGTAACAAATTTCACATAAAAACATGAGTTCAAGTAAAGTAGGAGTGCTTATAGTGCTTACAAATGGAGAATTGCTATAAATTACTTTCCAGAAAGTCCTTAAACAAGGTGATATTTCACCACAGGGCAGCACAGGCTTTTCTAGAAGAAAACCAAGACAGTTACAGGAATAAGTTTCTCTAAACTAGAGGTTTACATTTATCCAAGTTATAGATTTACTTAACTAGAATTTCACCTAAATCTACAGTGAAAGTATGTCATGAAAAGCAAACAAAAACTGATGAATACACAACCACTTTAAAATGAAGCCTAATACAAATTTTATGGAACTACAAGTGAAGAACATGTCTGAAGACCAAAATACTTATGTACATAAATAGAGATCAGATGCACAATTTCAGCTATTCCATTTGAAAAGTTTGCTTATAGCTTTCATAAAATATATTGGAAGTTTAAATACTGGTATTTCCTTATGGCAACTGGATAGATGTCATTAACATGGACTGAAGAAAATTTTTAAAAGGAGACAAAAATAGAATCAGATCATATTTACAGTTAGCAGGGTGTTAATCTCATTCAAGACCAGGCTTACATATTATTTTATGTACTGGCTCTGGCTGGGATGGAGTTAATTTTCTTCACAGCATCTTGTAAGATTCTGTGTCTTAGATTCATGGTTAAAACAGTGTTAAGAACACACACTGATTTTTATCTAACACTGAGCAGTGCTTCCAGTGTGCCAAGGCTACTTCTGGTTTTCCCTGTATCCCACAGCAAGCTGCCTGGGGTCAGACAGGAGGCTGGGAGGAGACAAGGCTAGGCCAGCTGACCCAAGTTATCCAAAGGTTATTCCATGCCATATGCCTTGATCAGCAACAAAACCGGGGAGGGAATCTTTCCTAGGCATTCATGGCTCAGACACTGCCTGGGCAGAAGCCTGTAGGTGAGAAGTGCTGATTGCCTTTTTCATTTTTTCCTTCATTTACTAAACTTGTCTTTTTCGTGAGCCACAAGTTTTTCTTGCTTTTGCCCTTCCAATTCTCTCCCTCATCCCTGCAGTGGGAGGATGTAAGAGAGGGGCTGGCGGGGGCTTTGTTGCTGGCTGGGGTTAAAACATCACACTGCATCACCAGAGGCAGACAAATGCATCCTGTCTCTCCCATTCACTGGCTCTGCTGAGAAGCTGAGACTGACTTTAAGCCATCACTTGACTTCTATCGGCATTTTGCACACACTTCTGATCTGCAGAGCCCTTATAAAGGCAGGTAATATCTGAAAAATAAAAAGCTGGGTAATTCTCCCCTGGAACTGCCCCCAGCTGGGAAATTATTCCTTACAAACCATAAGCTGTAACAACAAAATTGCCATTAATGCATAAATGTTTCCTGTGCTATGCTCTTGCTTGACCTTGCTCGTAGCTGTGCTGGCCAAGTGCTAACACGATCTACATAGTTTAGCTGGAGTTTATGGAGAACTTGGCTCTGAAACACAGTTATTTGCAATGCAGAGGACCAGGAGAACAGATCCTCTGAGTTTGTCATGCTGTCTTCTGGCAGAAAGTACAGCATCTACTTTACAGCTCTCAGACTTATCTCTGAATCCTCAATTTCTTGTTTACCCATATTTTATTCACTTGGGTTTGTACCAGAGTATTAATAATAGCTATTGAAAAACAACCAAGAGTCCCAAACAGCTCCTTCTGTCCCAAATAACAGAAAAACTGTCAGATCAATGTGTAGACAGCTACTAATTTATCTGCAGAGCAGTGTAGAGCTGCATGAGATGAAAGTTGCCTCGGGTAGTCCAGCTTTCCAAAAACACAAGCAGCTCAGAGTTAATTAGCATGACAATGTACCAGGACACTTAAGCAGGTTTTCTATCTGGCACTGAATTCTTTGGTACTTCCTGACTGCTGTCAGCTTTCAACTTTTATACCAATTTAGTCTGGGTGGATCTGTCCTGCAGAGCCAACAACACTGTAAAAAATAGCACAAATACAGTATATGGGCTAAATCCAGAATGAGGAAGACCAGTACTTCAGCAGTTCATAACTGCAAGATTATATTACAAATATTTTCTCTATGTATTCCTATTTCTCCTTGAAGCATTCTATGATTATATGAGTCTTACTTTCTCACCATCTTCAAACTTGTATGTCTCATTCCAAGGAGGGAGCAGATTTTTATAGCTGTAAGATTACGATAATTTTATTAAGACTTTGCAGCCAAAGCACTTGGGGAATCATAAAAAGTTAAACACAAATGAAAAAAGACACAATAGAAATATACATATTTTTAAGTGTCAAAATACAGATTAAACAAGCAAAGAAAGGGGGTCTAATAAAGGTACAGACATCGTTGGTCATAAGAAAAGCTATTTCTTTGAAATGGAAGAGTCGGTTTTGTTTGGTAATTATGATGAACTAAAAGAGAAGCCATGGTGGGGCAGGGATTCTCCACCTCGATGCTTTCCCACAGCACAGGCACAATTACCAGCCAATACCAGTGTCATGGAGCAGAGCAGGAGGTTACAGCATCTCTAGGGATGAGCACAGTGCTCTTGAAGCAATGGTCACTACCAAAAGGTGGAGTTGCTCTTGACCACAGTGAGATCTAAAGGGAAGATAGCTTTGGCAAAACCCAGGAATGAGCAAGCAGAGATGGAAGCAGCATGTTAAAGAGTTCCTTCCACTCTAAACACAGAGGATGTGGCAATGGAAAGTGAAGAGCAGAAGTTAAAAGAGGAGGAAGGAGAAAGAACAACATAAGGACAAAAGCCAAGGACCAGTGGTGCACTGTAGAGTGATGAGAAACAGCTTATCTGATCAGACCAGAGAACAGTGCAGAGACCAGGAGCTGGCAATGGAGTCAGAAGGGAAGACTACATGGTCTTCAGAAGAAGAAGAATTCTACAGAAGATTTCCTATTTAACATCAATCATTAAAGTACAGATTCCCTTCTTGGTATTTTATTTTATAAACATCTAGCACAAGAGCATTCACAATGCTGAACGAGTAATTTTCACCAAGTTTCTCATGATTAACAACACATTAACCCGAGGTGATTCATGAATCTGAGGTGACCTTTAAAACAGCCGTGGAAGTACTTTGGGTGACAACTGCTAAAAAACTTAAAGCAGCCATGTTCTTGCTTTGTGAACAAGGTGCAAACACTGTGGATGTAATTAAGAGCTTTCCCTCAGTTCTATCTGTACCTGCCTGGCACAAGATTTACATTCAAATTTTATATCCAAAACCTGGAGATATACCATAGTAACAGGACCCAAAGGATTTTAAGGGAAATTGACAAAAACACACACTTGCCTTAAATGTCATTTGCCTAGCTTTAATGATGATATGAGCTCCAATAACATGGTTGAAGTTGCACCTTCAGAGATGTTTGTGGAAAGCAAACGAAGTGTGAAGCATTCATTTTAGGGACAGGTTCAAGTGCAGCTTCAGAGACCGTGATCTTCACACAAAGCACCAAAAATGTGTTAGGCAGATTTTATTTATACGGCATTTTTTGAAAGCTTTTTATTCCCTCCCACTACAGCTATTTTTAGCTGAATTCCTTGTCCCCATTTTGGTCAGACTCATCTAGTCAGATTAGGATTAAACGGAGCACAGCAGTGGTCCCACAGGAGAGTTCACCCCCTCGTTAATTAGACATGGAAATACAATTAAACTTCTTTCTGCTTTCTAGAGTTCAATAAAAGCAGAAAATAGTGGTTTTTAAATTTTGCTTTACACTTCTTTCATTTATTTTCAAAACTATTGCACAATGTCAGCAGAATGAGCATTTCCCCTTTGTCAGCCAGCTGGAAGCTCAGAGAACACCCTATGGGACTGCCCTGGGATTCTGAGCCCTAAAACACGGTGACGAAACAGAGCTCCGTGCACCGGCCCTACCAGCCCTGCCGTTCAATATCCTGTCAGTCATCACAAAAAATACGCCATAAGCAAAGGAGAAAGTCACACCTGAGCAATAAATAGCCACCTCAGGCTTTTATGGTGCTACTGGCAGCCCATTTGCCAGCATCTGGCCTGGCAATCCTTCACTGTACAGCACTCGCTTTGACTCATACAAATCACTTGTACACAAGGGCAGCAGAAACAAGCCCACAGCAACTAATTCATCAAACCTTAAAGAAAAATTAAGAGAGGAAAATGTAGATCTGAATGTCAAAGTACCATTCCATTGTTAGCCTATGAACAGAAATAGAGACCAACAACTGCTGTCTTCTTGGCAAAACTGAATGTGAGTGAGAGCTGATCTCTCCTTCTGTCCAACTGTTCTGGTAAGCTGAGAGGCAACAACAATTTATTTTCATGAAAAAACATCTCAAGAAAATCCATGACACCACACTCAGAGAATCACAACGTATATGACAACTCTCAGTGCTCAATAATTTTGTCTCAAGGTGGAAAGCCACACCAGCATGACAATAAATTGTTTCTGTGCATTTGAACAGCTTGGTTCTGAGTAGTAAATAAATAAAGATAGATAGACAATGCCTGATTGACAGTTTCTCTATTTTTACATCTCCAGGAAGGCTACAAGGCATACACGAGTGTCCCCATTAACATGAAGGCTAAGAGAACTGTAATAGATAGCCAGATTTGTAAGTCCTTGGGATACCAAGGACTGCATTGTATTATAATAAATTGCCTCTAAAACTGCGGCATGCTGCTTTGGGGAAGGAACACTTCAGTGTCCTCCCAGGAACAGAACTTTTGTTATTCTAAATTGCTCTAATTAGCGCTCTTCAGAGCCCTGTGGCTATAGCTATTAGCTTTCCAACACAGACACAACATTCTCCAGGCAACAAGATGGTTACAAAACACACTCTTCATACTAGTTATCAAAAGGCTATGGGAACTCAAAAATACTCTTTATAATCAGAGCAAGATGTACGATTCTGTATGTTCAGCCTAAGGAGAAACCAAGCAGAATGTAAGTATTAGACATTCACTCTTGGGAAAGTTTTCCTAAAATGTTTACATTAAAATGATAAATTCTGAATGCACACATTAACTAGTTTAGTACTGCTGTAATTAAAAGCAAATAACACATCCCAACCTGCATCTCAGGATTAAAAGTTACTGAATTCAAGTACTGATTGAATCTTTATTGTCCTCCATCTGCAATGGACCTATGGAGTACCTGATTCTCAGTCTTGACAACCCTTACAGAAGAAAAATTGCTGTTGTATTATACACAAGGATCAGTCCCTCTAATTTGCCATCAGGCATCTTCCCAAGAGCAGATTATGGAATACTGGCTATGTGGTATGATCTGTGATCTTTTCTAAAGGGCAGAGGTTCTAATGTTTGCCTTCACTGCTATATAGTTCAGTAACAGCCTTACAGCTACATTAATATTTTTTAATTTGATTTAGGTATTTCCTGGTTACTGGTCTGAAAGGTCACTGCTAGAATATTTACAGAGATATTTTTGGTGTTTCTCCCCACCCCAAGCTTGCTCCCACCACAGCTCGATATTTGGTTCTGGCTGGGATATAACTTTTGATTAGAGAAGATACCATAGCCTTTTCCTTTACCCTCAAAACATTAATAATAAAGTTCATATCTGAAACACAAATGTAATGAAATTCTGTTTGCTGCTTGAATATCAATAAACCACATCTTAGCATTAGGGGATAGAACAAGGTTTGGGGGGTTTTTGTTTGGTTTTTTTTTTTTTTTTAGAGAAATAGAAATACCTTAGTTTTTCATTTTCGTTTTCAAGCACAAGTCTTACATTTGTGGCATTGTTCATCTTGAAGGATTTTTTTTTTTACTGCAAGTACAATATTAATAATAAAAGAGAGACTTATTCAGTTGATATTTTGAATTTTCAAACTATCACAGAAATTCCCTCATGCTCACTACACAACTTTCTTGGAAGGTACTGAAAGATTACTGCCCTTAATTGTAGTTGTAGAAATGTAGAAATGAGGTTAAGTAACTGCCCAAGACCACAAAGTCAATCACTAGAGGAAGTGGGAATGTTATCCTGACTATTTGATTCTATCTCTAGCTCACAAAAATTAGATGTTAGAGTCGCTTTCAAACCACAAGTTGAAATGTAGCAGCTGGTTCATAGAATCACAGAATGTTCTGAGTTGGAACAGACCCACAAGGATTATTGAGTCCAACTTTTAAGTGAATGGCCTATACAGGGATGATGGTTGACAGCTCAGAATTCAGAATAGGCATTACTTATCCTCAGTTCATATTCAAACTCAGTATTCATGTGAAGAACTAAAGACCGCTTGATATGGAGAAGCCTGGATGAGAAAAAACTGCTTGTTCCTGAACACTTTGCTATAAACAGGTGTTCTCTGAATAATTCAAGTTCTGTGTACTTAACTGTCAAGATCCCATTGGAATTGTTGGTATCCGTTCCAGTTTACTCAGTTTGAAAAGTCTGAGGACGGAAGCCCCAGCCTTGCTGAGAAGCGAAGCTGGTTGTGCCTCCTCCTCAGCGCTGCCGAAGGGAGCAGCACTGAGCTAACACTGCAACAAAACCACAGCAGCTCAACAGCCCGAGTCAAAACAAGACATGAAAAAGTCTTGAGAGGGATAGTACTTACAGCCAACATCAGCCATGATGCAAAGAAGCTCCAGTGAACTTGAATATTCTTCTTCTGAAGCTACAGATGTTGTTTACTCTTGACCCATCAGCATCTAAGCCAGCTGCAGGTTTTTCATGACAGTTGTTCAGCTTGCACGAGTCACAATAAAATGCATTTTCACTGTGCATTATCTTGAAAGGTTACTTGCAGAAGGCCAGTGACATGTCATTTGGGGTAAATGGCTTCTAACACAAGAAGGATATTGTTCCAGACATATTAAGTCTAATATATATCCTCAGTTATTGAGACGTGTTGGCAGCGAGTTCTTCTCAACCTTTTGTTGTCAACTCTGTGATTTTGTCATCAATCATTAATCAAGCACAACTTCAAAGATGGTGGGCAGCAAAGAAATAGACACAAGCTGAAATGGGAATCTACATCCAAAGATGTGGGGCAAAACAATGGACAAGAAAGATGAGACAGACAGACTGCTTGTCTGGGTTTTGTAACAAATAATCTTTTCAGGAAACATCTTAGAAACATCAGACCTAAAGATCCAATTGCCTTTTCTGTCTCACTTCTTCATGGCCTTCTTTGGGTATCATCCTTTATAGCTGTTCTTGGTTTTCTCCTTGTTCTCTCTGATTCTTTCTCAGCATTTTCTTATCAAATTTCCTCAATTATTTCTTTCACTATTTCTCAGGATGAAGCTTGAAATTTGTGGCTCATCAACTTTCTGTAAAGCAGATACTGACCACCACTTCATGTGTACAGGACATGGCATACAACTTCCCTCTTTGCTGTGTTCTGCACAGCCAAGCCGTGGGACTTGTCCTCTACACCTTCTTTTTCAGTATACAGTTTTATTGTTCACTTGAATATAAAATCCACTAAATTTGCGTGATGGAGTTTGAATCTTTATCCTTCAGATTTCATTTGGAGAGTGCACAAACACATGCAGGAATCTAGCTAACAGATGGTGTTCAGGCATCTGTGCATAATCTGGCACTCAACTTCACGGCTGGGCAATAAATACGTGACCCTGATTTCTTTTCCCTCCTCCTCTTTAACAAGATATTGACAAAGCAACTGAAGAACTGTCCGAGTTCAGTTATCCCAGTAGCACAGAGCAATGTTCCAATAGCCTCCAGTTACACAGGACTAACAGCTTGCACAAACAGGTGGCCAAATCTGCAACTAGTGGATTAGCAACATTATCCCTTTTAATGAAACCTCAAGATTTCATTAAATGAAATGATTGTCCAGCAAGAGCGTGCACAGCAGTTACAGCGAGCGCGTGTGCATGGAAACCTCTGTGTGGAGGTTTGCGAATTCCTGGCGGGTGCTACAAGATGTTACAGGTAACGGGGTTATCCAGTACTTAAAATTAAAATCTTCAAACTTTTCCAGCCACAGCTGGGACAGGAACGATGGAATCACACGAGCGGCACCAACAGAACAGCGACTCCGCCCCTCTCCGTCACCGGGCAAAATGGCCGCCCGGCACGCGCCCCGCACGCGGCCCCGCCCCACGCGCGTCACGGTGGGGCGAGGCGCGCGCGCCCCTCTGGGCGCT
>VXBR01004196.1:224162-237536 GCA_013400215.1 Cisticola juncidis | reverse complement strand
GGGGTCCCAAGCTCTGGGGAGCCCCGTCCCGCAGCCGGGACGGGCCGGGGCCGCCCCCGTTCCCCGCCGCCCTTCGCTGCTGTCCCTTGCCCTTCTCCGGGAGAGCGGCCCGGCTCGGCCCGGCACTGCGGGGAGCTTGGAGCGTCCCAGGCTCGGAGCGTCCGTGGGGCGGGCGGGGACACGAGCCCTCGTGTGAGCGCGGCGCTGATCCCGCGGCCTCGTCCTTGGGTGGCTCAGCTGGCTCGGCCTTGGGGGCGGCAGGAGGGGATGCAGAGTTGTTATTTATGCCCGTGCCTGCCGCCGTGCTCGCTGTGCAGACTGCAGGGACGGGCGGCACTGGGGGCGCCGCTCCAGCGGCCGAGCCCTGCTCTGCGCGGGTGTTCAGGGAGGCTGTTGCTGGCGATTGCATCACGGATTTTGTTGCCTGATAGAGCACAATGCTGAGAACGCATACTCCACTTAAAAGTTCTGTGACTGTAAACTGGACACTTACGAGCTGATATCTGGCAGCGGGTATTTTCTGCTACAGTTTAAACGGCCGGAGATCTGCTGCTTCTGATGGAGGGTTCTCCACGCAGTATTCAAAGGCCTGGAATTGTATGAGTTCGTGCTTTGATGTGAGAATTTTGTGGACATTATGTGTTAAAGTTTCTGGTACGTCTAGAAAATGCTGATATCTTACAAAATAAGCAACAGATTAATAATGTCCATCTTCTTGCTTCAGAACATCTCCGCGACTGCTTTGTGCAGCAACACAGCAGAAAAATACTGGCCAGAACTTGGAAGAGGACCAGAGTCAGAGCCAAAATGAGCAGAAGGGGGAACCCAGCTCTGCTGAAAAACTGCTAGCTGAAGAAAAGGCCAAACTGGAAGAACAACTGAAAGAAGTCACCGTAAGTGTCTCTGGGTTATTAGGTTGCCCACATTACAAATTGTGTGCCCAAGAGCCTGCACTGTGGGTTTTCAGTGCACAATCTGGATATAGTTGTGTGAATCCTGTTTAGTTGTATAAAACCCACAATTTCATAATGTCTTTAAAATTAAGAGTACATGTAGTACAAGATCTGGGATGCATCCATGGTCCAAAATTAAGATCACGGATAATTTCTTTCCAGTTTCTGGGTGAAGTTTGACCTTTTCCAGCCTGAAAATTTGTTACTGATTTTCACATGGGTTTTGCTCAGTGGAGAACTGATTTCTGGGAGGGTATGAGTGTGTCTCTGGTGTGTGCATTTGTATGAAATACGAGAAGACTTTATGGAAATAGCTGCCGACTTTCCAAAGGTCAGAGTTAATGATGCTTAGCTTTTATACAGTGGTGTACTTAGGCCGTACTTAGGAAGGTTCAAACCTTGTCTGTTGGAGAGCCCTTCAGACTCAAGGCTGAAGGATCACATCCCTTCTATGTGGCCTCGTGTGTCTTGCATTTTCTCCCATGCACAGCTCCAGCAGCTGAAATATGCCTTGAGAGGTGGGAGGGCATTAAGCAAAGACATCAATGAGTGCTTCATATAAAATGACTTTTTGGAGCATTTGAGACTTCAAGAGGTAGCCCAGAACCTGCTATAGAACCAGCACCGTGGATTGAGTTGCTTTCTGTTGCTCTTCCCAAAGCTCTACAGGAAAAATTTCAGATGTCATTTAATGACTTTGTTTGCTGTTGGTTGCCCAATGCAGCTCTTCAGGCAGCTTTCTGACTATTTTCATTCTGTTTTGAGATTCTTCACTGGCATACAAAGCCCAAGCATATTCGGGGTGGAAGCCATTCAGGGTTTGTTGGTGAAGCACTGAACGTGAATTTTTATTTTACTAATTTTATTGTATTTCACATCTTAATATATCTGCTGGTAAATGGCCATATTTCTAGGAATAGACCAAAGTTTGTTATAAACAACAGAGGAGCTAGGCTTCATAGTTTGTAAAGGCTGAGAAAACTGGAAGGCACTCTCTGGTATGTGTGGAGAGGGAATAGTTTGAAAGTCATGGCTGAGTTAAATCTGATTTGCTGTGTCAATGTACCTCAAGACTGATAAAGGGTTTCTGGCAGCACACAGCAGAAAATGCAGAAATACTGGGTTCATAGAACTTTGTATATCTGTATTGGGAAATTTTTTTTTCCAGCTAATCTGTTGACAAATATTAAGAGTTTGGAAAACCATCTGATTTCCTTTCTCTCATTTCTGTCCTTGTGAAGTGAAGCAAACTTTTGTTTTGGTAGGGGGGATGGTGTGATAATTGGCATGTTGTTTCAGATTACCCTAAATGGTGGATTTAGGCTATGAAACTGTTTAAAATGATGGTTTATATTGTATATGCTGGTGTGATTTATTGTCCATTGCCTGACTAGGAGGAGTAACTTCTGTTACTGGTTTTTCTTCTTCAGGAGAAGTACAAGCGTGCCTTGGCAGATGCAGAAAACGTGAGGCAAAGGAGTCAGAAACTGGTAGAAGAGGCAAAGTTATACGGTCAGTGGAGGCTCCTCTGGTGTTTACTCAGTGAGACCCAGGAAATGCAAAGCCTGGAAAAATGAAGCTGACTGGCCTTGCAGTATTAACAACTTGTACTTCCCAGTGATTCTGACTACTTGCTTAAAAATGTATTTGAAGCAGAGAGGTTTGAACAGTTCCTCAGCTTGCATCAGAATTGTGACCATCTCCCCAGCCAAGGGCAAGACCTAAACTACTGAAGTCAACAGCTGACATTTTCTTTAAATTTGGTATCTGGTTCCTTACAATGTATAGTGCATTAGTAGATTTTTTTAGTAAGTTTTGCAGCCTGAAGTTTGCCTTTTTTACATATTTTGGTCTCAGATCTGACCAAGAGCATGGAATATTTGTTTTCTTTCTAGTTTGTATAGTTTGTGGGTTTGGTTGTTTTTTTGGGTCTTTTTTGGGGGGGTGGAGGAAAGCAGGTTTGGTTGATTTGGGGTGGGTTTTTTTGTGGGTTGGTTTGTTCGGGGTTTTTTTGGTTGGTTGGTTTTTTGAGGTTTTTTTAGGGTCAGTTGAGGGGTTTTTTGTTGTTTGGGGGAGGTTTTTGGTTTGGATTTTTTTTTTTGTAGTTCTTGGTCTTTATTTTGAATTTGGTTCTTTTTTGATTTTGGGATATTTTTGTGAGTTTTTGGTTTTTTAGCCTTTTGTAGTTGAATAACTGTTCTGTTGAAGGCTATAGCTTCCAAACAGAAGTAACACCTCTGCATGAATGGATTCTTTTCAGTGCTAGGAATGCACAATCACTGGCTCTGAGGAGTGCTAGAAGCACATCTTCCTTCAAGAGCCAGTAACACCTGACTTAGCTTTTTGACATGGCCAACACAAACCTGTAAAACAGAAATTGTGTGCAAATGCTGCTGCAGCAGCAGAGGCTCTTCTGTCCTGGTGTTTGACTGTCACTCTGCCTCAAAAAATGAGTTGCTCTTTTTCCCCATGCACCATCCACAGCTGCATAGTTAATTCTCAGCACTCAAGTTCTAATTTCTGAATACAGGGTCTTCAGTTAATGTGTGCTGTAAGAAAAAGTACATAGTGCTCTTGCATTCTTTTTCATGGATGTTTGAGTGCTTCGTCCTGATGCTGATTTGCATTAAGCATTGTTTCACTAATGTTCTATTTGCTGCAAAGGACTTGGAGTCATCTCTGAGCTCAGAGGTGCTACAATAGAAGTACATTTCTCTTGAAAACTAGATCACATATAATCTGTAAGTTTTATTGCTTGTGCATGACTGCTTGTTCTGTTGAAAAAAGAGAAACTCATTTCTGAAGCTTCCATAAATTCTGAGTTGGAGTCAGAGATATTTGAAATACAATGTACTCAATAGAAAACCAAACCAAACCACCTTCTGAAGAGTTTGGTTATTTGGTTTGATCCAGATAACTAGGCAGCTGATTTATCTATATTTGGTACAGTTCAGCCCCAGCCACAGCTCTACTGTTTAGTTTAAAACCATAACAGGTTTTTTTTCACATTTTTGGAACTACTTGGACATTGTTAGTAACTGTTCTGTAAAGAGCTTGAGTCTCTGTAGAGTTGTGCAGTTGTTAGAGAGAGCCTTTCCTGAGAACCAGGTGATCCCCACAGATCTTGTAAGGTGCTTCCAGAGTTGTGGGGGCTTTTTGTTTGAACCAGAGACTTGGCCTCTGGTAATGGTCATATCACTTCTTGGTAAGGAAAAAAAAACCATCCAAAATGTGAGCTAGATTTACAAAGGCTGACTCTGGCTTAAAAAAATACAAACCAAAAACCAAACGAAAACCCAGTGCTGTTAGTCCTTTGCTTACCTCTACGTAGAAATGTGTTATTGAACTGTGTGGTTTTTTTCTTGATTGCTGATGCCTTAAGTGAGTTAAGTACAGATTCTCTTTAGCCAGAGAACAGCTTCAGGACAAGGACAATGACTAACTTGGAAATTGCTCAGTATTTGTAAAGGACAGCTGCTGACTCTGTAAAAGAGGTTTGTAGTGCGAGGGAGAGGTGCAAGTTCTTTTCATTCAGGGAAGAGCTGAATCCTTGTTCATCTCTTGAAATCCTCATCAGTCTGATGTGATCACACTTTGTCTTCTGCAAATGTTTTTGTGACATCAGATTAAAGGGTAGGAACAGGGCAACATAATGCTTTGAAGAGAAGGTGATGAGACACGAGGAAATTACATGAAGTCATCTGAAGGTTTTGGTAACTTTGGTAAGAATTTTAGGTCATTAGCATAACTCAAATCTTTTGAGTTGAAATCACTTTTTTTTCCACAAAAGTAGAGGAGATGGTGTGGATTTCAAGGTATCTGTAATAGTTCTTTACTGTCAAAAAAATGGACGGATATTTTATCCCAAACGATTACAGTATCACATATCTTCTTAAAAGTCTAAGAGTGCAGATTATTGCTGTAGCATTTGAGGTGGTGAGGTTGGGGGTTTTTAATACTTGTTTCCCTCAGTGGACTAATCCCATTTTATCCTCCTTTACACATTTTCAGGGATCCAGAGCTTCTGTAAGGACTTACTAGAAGTCGCAGACATTCTGGAGAAAGCCACAGAAAGCGTTCCAAAGGAAGAAATCAAGGATGACAACCCTCACTTGAAGAGCTTGTACGAAGGCCTTGTCATGACAGAAATGCAGATCCAGAAGGTGTTCAAGAAGCACGGGCTGCTGAGACTGAACCCCGTGGGAGCCAAGTTCGACCCGTACGAGCACGAGGCGCTGTTCCACGCGCCGGCCGAGGGGCAGGAGCCCGGCACCATCGCGCTGGTGTCCAAGATCGGATACAAGCTGCACGGGCGCACGCTGCGGCCCGCCCTGGTGGGCGTCGTCAAGGAGGCTTAGCTGCTCGGCATGGGAGTTCCAAATGCCATACAACTATTAAACAGCTGGATGGTTTCTCTCTCACAAGATGCTTCCCTCCTTCCTCCGTGCCCTGAGAGGTTTAAATGAGTTGGTTGAGGTCTCCCAGTGAAGGTGAAGTAACCGATGAAATTCTCCTGCTTAGTGGCCTTCAACAACATCACTGTTCCATGAGCTCTCCTTTGGTGTGAACTACAGGAGCCATTAAGCCCTCTAATGCTTTAGATTAGATAATGTTTTTTACAACTATTGCTCCTGAGAAGGTGAATTAAACTGGAGAGAATTAAACCCTCACAAGAATGTTGCAATTTCAAGTTTATCACCATGTTTAGGTTGAAAATACAGATAGTGGTTCAAACACTTCCTTTGGTTTTGCAGAATCTCACATTGCAGAAGTGGGTGACACAGTACAGATAACCTGCCTTCTGCAAGCACCCATCAGATTTTACGCACTGACGTGATAAATGCCCTGTTTTGTCTATTCAGAAATAATCTCTCCCAACAACTGAAACCGAAACCTGTGTGAATTCTGAACTGTAAATAAATGGCAATGGAGATTAGATATATTTTGTAATTGTTCAACCTTTTTGCCCTGTAGTACCATTGAATCAAGAAAACCATCTAATACTTGTATGGCATTGAAGAATCTATAGAATTTATCCTATCTGGATTTTTAATTTAATATTGTATAAATTGGTTTAAACAATTTTTATAGTCTTGTAACTTCCAGGTTTGCAATGAGTTTGTTATGCAAACTGTAGTTACAATCCTGCTGAGAGCCAGAACACCCAAAGAAGTGAGTTGCTGAGAGTTTGGTATATGATTTCTTTTAGACTTACATAAATGATTGCATGTAAGTGGCTCAAACAAAAGTGTGAACTTAGTTTCATTTTCATTATTTCTTACATTTACTCAGCTTGGATCTTAGCTTGCCATCTAACTCCACCTGCTGCTCCCAGTCCTGCAGAATCAGGCTCACATACAACACATGATTACCTGGAGGACATTTGTCTGGTCACCTGGATAGGAGTGGGTGGAACCTGGCAAATTACACAACTTCAAAGGATCCACCCTCTTGGATCCTGAAAGCCCACGTTATTGACACACAGGACAGAATCCTCAAACTTAGGGAACTTACTAGGCTCTGTAAAACACAAGTACTTCCAATTTTTTTACCATTTCTGGTTATCGTGGATTAATGAGTTTCTAAAGTCAGGTATTTATTATATTTTTGTGGTTCAGATGTAGAGTCGCCAAGAGCTTACAGAACACTGGACTTACTCATGGTGAGAAGTGATTACTCATTCCTTAAGACATTTTTCCCAGTACTGGTTTCCCTCATGGGAATCAAACAGTTAACCAGGAACAGCCTAAGTGCATAAAACTGTTTGGAGGTTAGTCATGTTTGTCATGTTTAAGGATTCATTCTTTCTCAACTCTAAGAAAGAATGCTTTGACTGGGCAGAGGAAGGAGAGTAATTTTTTGATGTGTGAAGACAACTACAATGTTACTTTTTAAAACTAATCAAGTACAGGGAAAAAAGGCAAAAATTGCATTAAAAAAAAGGAAAAAAAATGGATTCCATGCAGTGAAGTTGAATTTGGAAGAATCTTTTCTCCATCTGGGTTTAAGAGCACGCAGTAGTTGTGTGAAGTAGGATTGGAGAAGCAGTTCTGTTGCACTTCGACTGGGACCTGTTCTCACAACTGATATCAAAAAGGGACCAGGTTCCATTTTATACGTCTTAAAGGAACTGTCATGTGATGTTTGTCCCCTCCCCATCCCTCTGGATCTAAACTAAATGTCATAATAACAGCCCTAGTATAGAAGTTTTTCCAACAGGGAGTTAAAACAAAGGGATACATTGTTCCCTAGCAGAGAAGATTCATTAATGAGCTTCCCCATGCTTCACACAAAGTGTCACTTCTGGACTACATCAATTCATTCGGGGTGTTGTTAAACACAAGGTCCTGTTACATCTTCAGCACAAGGTTCATCTTTAAAGCTGGTAACTGAGTCTCTCATTTAAGTGATTCCCCTTCCCTGCCATGCCCACAGAGAGGGTCAGGCTGTGGAGAGCTGGAACCACCTGCGCACTCTGCCATGCCCCAGGAAGGAGCTCTGCAGAAATCAAAGAACAGAGGTAAACAGTTCTGAAACTTAAGCACCCAACAAAGCTACCACCAGTACTAGCTATGTCAAAGATGACATTTCCACCCATCACATTTAGCTACAGTGCATCTCCACTGGCTACTGCAAAGACTTAAGCCATTTTCCTCATTGCCCAAGCAACATTATTGTTAAAGCAGTCATAGAAAGAAACTTCAATGTAAGTTTATTTATACACAATGCAAAAATCTAGTAAAAAGCTGTGTGCACAACATCAGTTAGGCTTTGTGTGATTTCAGCACAGGCGTTAGTGTGTCTGGCACAGCTACAAATGTAAACTTCAAGTGAATGCAACATTCCCTTTAAGAAAGAAAGAAGCTGATGAGCTCAACATGCTCCTGGGGTATCGTGCTTCACAGTCTTTAATGTGTCAGCACTTAGGAGTGACTGGGGCACAAGCAAAAGCTTTTTGTGAGAGCAGTAAACCAGAAGGCTCCTGAAGCCTGTTGCAGTTGCAAAGGAATCGAGTGCACAAGGGAATAATAATGGCAGAGTGCTCAGCTGGGTGATTCCGAGGCAGTTCATGGTCTCAGACTCTGCCTGCCGTGAGCGGGGCAGGAGGGGCTGCTCAGAACCCTGCAGCATCCGAGCCCAGCGCGGGCAGGGCACACGGAGTGAGACCGGGGCTCCTCCCACACAGCGCTGGGGTGGGACCCAGAGCACAATCGGGATTTGGAACAGCTCAGAGAATGTTGCTTTTCCATAGGCTTACATCAATGCTGTTCAGACAGGCATTGTCATTTAGTAATAACTTTAATTTGAAAAGAGCATTAAGCATATAAAACACCTTGTCATTAGCAACGTGAAGGCTGGGTTATTGGTACAGTACAGGAAGCACTTCCAGAGCAACACAAAATACAAGTTGAAAGAGCTCTTTGCCATCTCAGCCCCTTCACCACAGAAGAGAAGCAGCATAGCTGTAGTAAACTGCTGGATTAGCATTAACTGCATCTCGACTTATAAGCAATCAAACAGAAAACCAGCAGCTCATGACAAAGGAATGCTTAGACTAAAGCAGTTCCATGTGAAATATGGAACAGCAGCATCCTCTAGTGCAAGTTACCTTTAAAATTAAAAGCATAGCTGACAGTGAGACATTGCTTCTAGGGAAGCCCTTTCCAAGGGACTTGTATTTGCTAAAGCAAACATTTACCACCTTGAGTTAACTTGCAAGTACAAAATAAATATTGATATCCATATTGCATACATTAAAAATACTTTATTTTACATTCATTTCGATGTTCAATAAGTTACATCTAGCACCAAAGAAACATTTTGGAGGGGTTGAGGAATTAAGAAGCTACAAAGTGTAAATGCAGAATTCACTTCAACATTTAAATGACTCATTGGTGCCTAGATTTTTTCCTAAGTTATTGTTCAGATGGGCTTCACGCTATTGCTTCAGTTTAACTTAGATATGCCAAAACAGTGTAGAAATATGAAAATCAGATTTGAGGGGAAAAAAACCCAGAAGAAACAAACCCAAAACAATTCTCTTAAACTCCCAGCTACATGCAGAATTGAGGCTTCACAACAGCATGTTATGGCAGTTGGGTAACAAGTTACAGGAAGAACCAAATTGCAGAACTAGGATGCTGAAAACAAAGACTGAGCTTCCTTCCCACAGGAAGAGGACAGAAAATAACCAAGGGTTCACACCTTATGAGCTTGTGTGCTGCTTGTACAAGCATATAGGGTGGAAGTGGTTATTAAAGCTACTCAGCACATTGCAGTTAGCTCTACTGCTGCCAAGAGGAGACAGTTTTGTCTCGAGTATGCCACAACAAACCACTTACAGGTAAGCCAAACAAAGTATTACATCCCAGAGGACATAGCCCTTACCTTTTTGAAGGGATAACATCATAAGCTCAAAAGAAAAAGGCACTAGAGTTTTGGTTTTTTTCCTTAGAAATGCTGGCTTTGTAGTTGTACCCCTTTTATTCTAAACTCACTGGTAACTAGTTTGGTAATGCTGCATATATTAAATGAAACCCAGTTCTGATCAGAATACCTCTGCCAAACTACAGAATTAATACTGTTTTTAAGATTTTGTGGTGTCCTCACTGACTACAGCCAAAAGCATCACAGCAAGATGACATTTCCAGATCTTGCACTCATAGTGAAGCCAGTCAAGTTCCAAGTTTTGGTACACTTGCACTCCAGAAGACCTGTCCACCCTGCCTCCAGTCACAGCTTCCTGCTCCAGACCAGCAGACAGGCTGAGGCACAAGGAACTCTGTGCCATCCTCCACGTGACAACCACCACTTTTTACTCATTTGGTTGAATATCAGCATGGGAATTGAAGGATGAAATGGGCATAAGAATCTTTTTCTAATCCTCCTTCAGCATCTTTCCCTTAATCAACAGATCTTACTAGAACGGTCCTGTGGGTCTGGCACTTGTGTTTCCTGCTGTGTTACATCCCAGCTGGGGGCCAGCTCCAGCAGCACTCCAGGCTGCAGCTGTCAGAACTGCAGGAGATCCCTCCCCAGGTGCACTGTTCTACCTGTCAGTAAATTCAGATTCAATGTGCCTGGGCTAGTACAATGCAATGGAAGTGCAATTAGAACCCTACAGTGGCTGGATTAAGCACCCCAAGTTTAGGAACACTTTGTGCATTTTGACCAAATCTGCATCAATTGTAATTTTTCTTCTTAAAGGCCACATTTGAGAATCTTACTCCCTTTTCCTGACTTCCCAAACAAATTCAGGAGGCAGCTACACTTCCTCAGCCTGTATTAGTTCAGCAGTTAACATCCCAAAGGAGGAGGAGCAGGTGCCCCTAACAAGGAAAAGCGGTGATTTTGCTGCCTGAGGCTCTCACCTTCTGCCAAACACCTCACAGCTTATTCTCAAACCCCATTTCTGGCCTGGATCAGGTACCTTGCTGTAGCTGACCCCTCTGTGGAGCAGAGCCCCACATCTGCTGGGGATTCCTGACACTCCAGTACCAAGCAGAAAACGCCAAAGCTTCAGAGGGGTCTGTTACAGGAAACTCAGGTCAAAGCAATGCCCGGATCGGCTGGAGCTCTTCAAGAACCCCCTCCACAGCACAAGTCCCTGGAGACATCTCACCTACCACATTTCCTTCCTTCCTTCCTCTCCCTGCCACGGCTCACCCTGCAGTATTCTCAACAGGAACTCTCATCCCAGTGTTCCCATGCCCTGGCTATAGTTACTAAGGACAACGTTCCAAAGCTTAGCAATGGTCACAAAAGCCCCTGCTCACCTGCTCCTGAGCACAGGACTTTTGCAAGCTTCACGTTGCTGCCAGCATTATGCCAAAAAAAAAACAAAACAAAGGGTGAAGAAAGTTTCCAGCAAATGAAACTGTCTCCTACCTTTAAAGAAAAGCAAGCATTACACTGATATTCATTTATCCAACAGTATGGACTAAAGCAACTACTCTGGGACTACCGGACTTGAGAAAGTTCACATGAAAAAATCTGTTCTAAAAATGTACCAAAAGCAGTGAAATCCAATGGGGAAATGTCACAAGTAAGTATTTTCCATGATCCAAAGCAAAAGTCTATTTGAACCACCATGGATCATGATGACTGTGGGGATTTTATGTATTTGCTCTTTTGTGTTTTTAAGCAACATGGTTTCTGTATTTTTGGGGAGGGAAGGAAAAAAATAACGGAGTCCTTGAGGCTGTAATGGGCCTCTGCTGTGTTTTTTCAGATCAGCTGAATTTCATGAAGCATCCCTGGATATCCAACCACTTTCTGTCAGAAAGTTTAAAATCCTTTTCTTCAGTACCTTATCTAAGTAACTGGGAAGGCGACTCTTTGAAGGAATTCCTTGTCTTTTTTGGAGATGGTCTTTAATGATGATAGTTTTTACAGTCACGTAACGTGCAGGACTCAAGTTCAGAGAGCTGCAGAGCACCTTTTCCCTGTCCGATAAGAGTTCAAAGCCGGGCAGGTTTTCAATGGCAGCAAATTCACCTTCTTTACCCTCTTCCTTCCCTCTCTTGGAACTAGCTATGTTCTTGTTCTCCTTCCTCTTTTCCCGTTTGTGCCTGGCTGCCTCATACTCCGCCGACTCCTCCATTTTGGTGATCCCGTTCCGTCGATACCGCTGCAGCTCCCGAATCTTCGCTCGGAGTATCCTCTCCTTGTGCATGTTCTCGAAGAAGTCTTCAAACTCCTTACAAGACATGAACTGGTACAAAGGCCTCAGTTTCAGCCTCAACTCCTTCTCCTCTTTTGTGATCTTCCTTTTGGGAGCTTTCTCCTTGTCCTTTTTATCCTTCCCCAGGAAGGCCGGTACCAAGTTATAGTCCCGCGCGATGTTCTTGCGCCGCTGCCTCTCCTTGAGCTTCCGCACGTACATGTCCACGTGAGCCCTCTTGAGCTCGATCTCCACGTCGTCGTCGTCGTAGTTGACGGAGAGGCCGCTGATGAGCGTCTCGGCGTCCTGGTCGTACTCGATCTCGTAGTCATCGCGGAGGGGCATGTACCCCAGCTGCTGCTGCTCCGCCACCGAGATGTCCAGCGGCGGCAGCGGCGTCGTCAGGCTGGGCGACAGCGGGCCCCCGCTGGGACACGTGTGGTCCGTCACCCTGTTGGGAATGGTGTCAGGGATGCAGGCTTTGCCCAGGTTGCCGTGGATGTACATGCTCACGTAGTGCTCCATTACTTCCTGAGGTGTTCGGGATGCTCCCACGTGAGCAGCCATGTCCTCCTACACAGGAAAAAAGGAGCAGTGACAGAACGATTCCCATTACGTCTCCACCATCATGAGCACTCAGGAAAGAACACGACTTTCTCCTTGCTCCTCAAAAGCCAGCTCCCAGTACCTAAACTTGTCTAGCAGTACTGGCCATGTTTCTATCAGATCTGCTATTTCAGCTCTGCAGAGGTGTTTACAGTGAGTGGAAGCAGGTAAGCCACGGAAACAGCACCACGTGGTGATTCCTGAGCACCCACGGTGCTCCCAAAGCCAGCTCACCGTGACCACGAAGCTTTCCACATCCCAAGCCAACACCAGCAGCACTGGACAGCTTGAGTTTTGCTTGTTTATCTCACATTACTGAGGAGCAACATGGAAATAAACAATCAGTATTTACTGTATTAATTATTTTCTAGTTATTTAATAACTAATCAAGCTGCAGTGATCGTACACTTTAAGACTTTGAAAAAGTCTTTCTATTTAATGAAGCAAACATAAGTAACAACAAATCAAATCAATCAAAAATTAATCAAATGGTCCAGCAGAGGGTAATGAGGATGACTGGGGGACTGGATCTGTCTTACAAGGACAGGCTGAGGGAGCTGAGCTTGTTCAGCCTCAAGAAGGGACAGCTGCAAGGGGACATCACCAATGGCCATCAGGATCAGAAGGAAGTGTCAGAGGATGGAGCCAGGCTCTGCTCTGTGGTGCCAAGCAACAGGACAAGAGGCAACAAGCAGAAACTGATGCACAGGAGGTCCCACATGAACATGAGGAAGAACTTTTCATTGTGCAGGTGACTGAGCACTGGCACAGCCTGCCCAGACAGGCTGTGGAGTGTCCCTCACTGGAAACAGTCCAGAACCGTCTGGATGCAATCCTGTGCAAGGTGCTCTGGGATGACCCACTCTAGTCCTTTCCAGCCTGTGATTGTGAAATGACAAAAAGCTTTCTTACGGCTGCTTTTAAAAACCGAGTCTGCCCGTGCAGTGACACTGAAGGGAGCAGCCAGCTCGCAGCCGGGGCACGCTAAAGGCCGAGCTGGGTAAGAGCAGCGGTTCGATCTGTGACACGGACGGAGACCTGCAAGTGGCGGCAGGGCCGAGCTCCGCTGCGCCCCGCGGACCCGCGGGGAGCCCGCCCGGGGACAGCGGGGCAGCCCGGGGTCCGCGGGGCCGCTGTCAGGGCCGCTGGCCC